>CAHIKZ030004539.1:2095000-2287500 GCA_903632075.3 Acanthosepion pharaonis
TGTGTGTTAGTGTTCGTCTGCAATATGCATTTTGTTTTTGTAGTTAAAAACCTATCTGAAAATACAATTCTTTAAATAAAAAATAACGATGAATAAAAAATTAAATTTGCATCCATTTAAGTTTGAAAGGTATTATTAATTAAAAAATTAAATTTGCATCTATGGAATTTTGAAAGGTAGGTAATTGAAGAAATATTTTTGAAACAGTTATTTTCACGATGACAATTCTGTCGTATCACTTGAATAACATTATAGATGCAAAACGCGTCACTAATGACATATGTAATAATAATCAATTCTTTTCCTCACTCACCCCCTATCTTTCATTCCCCACCTCACCTGTCTTTTTAACATCGGTAAAAAAAAAATAAAGGTACTGGACATGTATACAGGTGGAACTTTAAATCAAATAACACCGGTTTTCTCATAGTAAATAAATTATCTTGTCTGTCTGTCTCTATTGTAGTATTGTTTCTAACGACCGAGTCTAGAGTGGGAAAGAAAAGGTCTCCTCCACAATAACCCCTGAACAAACACAGGACACAGCAAGATACCCTGTGGATCTTTTTAATAATTTCACATCCCAAATTCAGCTTACAGCCTCATCTTCTTTCCTCTGTTCATTTTTTTTTCTGACCCACCCTTAACAGGGATGACCATGCCTCTGATTTGGTCATCTTGTGCCGGACTGTCCGGCTGGATTGTTCAGGAAAAGACTCACAAAAATAAGACGAGGAATCGAGTCTATAGTGAGTGGGAGCCGGCAACATTTGTTGTTACTGTAATAATATTAATGATGATTATAATATTGATAATAAAAAGAATTCAAGATGATGAAGATGGAGATGAAGAAGTTGTTGTTGTTAGAAACATCGGCGGCATCATTATTAGAAGTTGGTTTTAATTTCAAGAAAGCCTACAAGAGTTGAGGGAGAGACAAAAACAGAACAGAAAACTCAACAACTTGAACAACAAACTAAGGAATCCAGACGATTGCCAATTAAGTCAAAACAAAAGAAAAGAAAAAAAGAAAAAAGAAAGAAACGTAGGAAAAAATATAGACTTCATCATCATCACCCATCATCATCATCATTTACCAGCAGCAGTAGTATCGTTAATAATAACATAAACAAACAGTAAACAATAATTATTAAAATTAATAATATTTATCAATGGCATAATCTAATTATTAAAAACAAGTATTATTACTGTTTTTTTTTTTTTTACTTTGACCACAAACCAAAGATTTAGTTAAAAAGAAAGTCACGTGTGTGCGAAGTAAATTGAATCAAATGAATTGATGAATATTTTTTACGTTTTCGAAATATCAGCAAAGAAGATTGTTTAAAAAAAAAGAAAAAAAAACTTTTCAACTCAACTAAACAAAACAAAACCATAAGGAATATAATGCACCCAACTCGTCTAATTGAGAAATAAAAGAAAACTCCTGAACTAAAAAGGCTGGGTTCGAACCAAGAACCACCAGCAACAGGGGTTTTAGAAAATGTTTATGGCATTCAGCAAAACAGCTTTAATTTAAAATTTTCAAAAAGCTCCATTTAACGCAAGACATCGGCTTTTTTTCCTCAAGGTCGGGTGAAAAATCTTATGAAGTATAGTGTGAGTGTAATTTAATTAGTTATTTAATTATTTTAATGCCCAATTTTCTGTTTAGTGTTAAAAAAGATTTTCTTAGAGAACCTAAAATAAGTGAAGACTTTTCCTTTCAGTTTAAAAAAAAAAAAAAAATGAATGAAAAAGTCAATTTTATAATTTTATTGTTTTAATTTGTAAAGAAAAAAAATCCTCCGTTGTAGTTTTTAAAATTTTTAACATTTTTCTCTTTATTGTGTAAACTTTCTTCACTCAGTAAAAGGGGAAAAAAAAGCAACTTTTTTTTTTAATTATAAATAATTTTAAATTTTCTCATTTCTTGGCTCTCTTTGAATGTTTCAACAAAAAAAAAAAAAAACAATAACATCATTACTTTAGATTAGAATTCTGTCTTGTCAAATGAATGTATTAAAAAAAATGCACTCAAAACTCGATTGTCTTTTTTTGTGTAGTACTTTTCTTTTACTTATGTGAATGAATGGGTTAGGACTTTCACTTTTGGTGTTTATTTGAATAAGATTTCAATTGCATTCCTCTGCCTGTATCATACCTTAGTTTTTTTTTTTTTTTCTTTTGCGATTAAGTTAGAATTATTAAGAAAGTCTGTTACTGTGGTCCACTCTTCTGTCATTGTGTTTTTTCAATTGCATGAACAACATCCCATCACCCTTAATAACCTTTTAAAAACAGATGACAACATTCAACAGTGTGTTTTACGAACGTGTTTATTGCTTTACAACACAGCCACCACACACTGTTTCTTTGATACGACCAATCGTACACATTCATTTACAATTATTAATTAACAGACTAAGTAATTGGTAAATAATGCACGAAGCATAAGTGATTAAAATGTAGCATTTAAAACTGAAGTGTCACATTTACAACGATCCAATTGATAATTTCTTTAAAAAAGTGATTTCAAAATCCATATGCAATATTTTCATGTGGCACGCGATGTACTTTGTCACGTGGAACAGACATTCGCAAACAAAAACAAACTAAAAAAAGGTAAAGAAAGATACTATTTGTGCTTTATATATATATATATATATATATATAGCTATATTCCACGTTGTGTCTTTGTGGGTTTTCCTATTGAATATTGTTTGGAAATATTCTTTTCTTTGGCTTCCGGACATTAAATAATTCTTCTTACTTGCTGTTGTAATGTCATTTTTTGCGCCTAACTAAACCGCTTAATTAATTAATACAAGTTTTTCATATTATAAATTTTTATAAATAATTCCAAACTTTTTTTTTTCCACATCGTCAATCAATAATGAAGGCTAAAAAAACAAATCCTCGTTTTTTTATATATCAGTGTCATTAATGATTAACCTTTTTTTTTTAGTGAGTAGGTAAGAAGTTGATTGGACATTTCGGCTTAAATTCCTTGATTTTGTTCTCAGTTTCATTTGAATACTATATTGTTTATTAATAATTGCTTTCTCAAAGATAAGGAAGGATAATAATGAAAAAGACGCACCATTTCTGTTTGGACACGTTTATTTTGGATAGCATTTTCTGGTGGTACACGTGCAAAACAAAGCATAAACAAAACAAGAAGAGGTGCCTCTGGGTTAGCGTGCAAGTCCGCTTGACTATCAATGAGTTCGATCCTCACAGAATGTTCCATTTTTTTTTTTGGCCTTGTACCAAAATCAAGTTATAAAACACTTTAACAGTAATACTAACACTTTAAACCACGTGTTTAGGGAAAGTGGCATTTTTTAAGCAATTTCAATATGATCTTTAAGAATCTTTTAAAAAGAAATTAGTTTGACTTTTTTGGAGTCATTTAATTAATTTCTAGAAAATTGAAAGCAGTCCTTAAAAAATTTTTCTTTTAATTTGTGTTCCTTTTTCCCCTTTTAATTGTCCCAACTAAAGGGAAAAAAGGAATAAAAACTAAAAGAAAATGATCATACATACTGACAAAAAAAAAAAATTGAATTGAAGACTTATTTGCAAGTGTAAATTAAAATAAGCAATACATTGACATTTCTGTAGATTATCAAATTATTTCAAAAAAAAAAAATCATGTTTTTATTTTCAAACTAGCTCGCATTTTCCTGATGTTTTTCAAGGAAATTAATATTGTTTCAAAATTTGGTGAGTAAAAATGACATCAACGAAGGTCATATAGTCAAATGCAAATCAAATGCCAACCGAGAAAGCTTCATTATATTTTAATTTTATTGTAATAAATAAAGTAAAAAAAAATTGTCCTTAGTACTTGAAACAAAATTCTTTCACTGGCGCCGACTGGACATTTATTCTTGCATGATTCTTTCTATGTCTAAATTTCTAACATTTCATTCGCTCCTTTGAGTCTCTACCTTAAATATTTTTTTCTTAAAAAAATCTTTTAGAGAGACGGATCTAATGTCTCGAAACACTTAAAACAAATTTGACAAAATAATGACAGCTGTAGCTAAAGTCTTTACTTAAAGATCTTATTAATTGATATGTGCTGTGCAAGTGTTGAGTTGAGAACTTGAAGTGTTAAAATTAAAGTCCACTGAGGCATTTGTTGCCATAGGTAACTAAAAAAAAAACCCTCGGTTTTTAGGATAAAAAAAACCTCTTCTTAATGAATGAGAAGGAAATTTATTGGCATCTCCAGTTTTTAAAATGTTAGGATTTCGTTTAAAAAAAAAAACGACATTGACTTTTTTACACTTAGTGACACACATTATTAGCAAATTGCGACGATATATTTTTAAATGTTTTTTTTTACCTTTTTATTACGTTTTTTAATATATATTTTTTTAGAAATTTGTAATTACAGTTGGCAATATTTTTTAAATTTAACTCTTCCTACGATATATTTTCTTACTTTTTTATCATTTGAAAACCAGTCCATTTTTTTAAAATTTTAATTAAATACAAAAGTAGATGAATAAAAAAAAAAAAACTAAACAACACTTATTTTTCCAGTTACTGTTGTGACATATTGAATTTAGTTCGACAACTAGCTTTTTTTGTTTCTTATTCCTTTTTTATCTTTTGGGGAAGGGTAGAGGGGATGACGAGTAAACAAGACTGATCTTTTGTCTCCTTTTTTAAGATGAAGGTTGTGTTCATTCATTCGTCTTCTTGATAAATGTCCACAACACATACACACACGCACCGGCATTTCTGTTGATAATCTTTTTCATTATTAAATCAAAATTACGCTTTTTTTTATTATTCGTAACACCTCAGTGCGTTTCGTTCTCATTGTAATGATTTTTTTAAATAAGTCTTGAGGATCGTCACTGAAGCGAGTTCAATCCTCACTGAGTTTTCTATGCTTGTGCCAAACCCAAAACTAAGTCTGGCTGATCATTAGTAGTGAGTTCGATCCTCACTAGATGCCCCCATACAATTTATTTTGTGACATTGTAACAAACTAAACCTAAAAATAATCTGTCCTTTCTTTCTTTCTAAAGTTAAATTTACTCATAAAGAATAATGTCTAAATTAAATTCTTTAAAAAAGCTAGCTCTTCATCAAACAAAATAAATAACCTTTCTTTTTTATGGAAAATAATTGAAATTTTAAGATAACAATATAGTGATATTTTCATAAACCAAACTGAATTTAACCTTGCTCTGCCAGGACAACCTTCCTTTTCTCGTCGTCTTCTTTCCAAGATTCATAAAAATTTTTTTATTAATTCGCCCCCAAAGATGTTTATATCTTTTTTGTCCTCTTCTTCTTACTCTACTCATCATAGATAAAAAGAGACAACCACTTTAAAGGAAGCACTGCTGCAAGAGCAAGATAGCAGGTTAGAGTTTGTACTGCTAACCTTCTTTTTTTTGGGCCAGACGTCTGGGTTTTGTGGGGTTGGCGGCTCAGATAGGATGGTAGGATGGGGGTTACCCGGTCGTGTTTTAAACAAACCTAGTAGCAGCAACAGACCCAGTTGTCAGCTGTTGAATCGAATCAAAATTGTTGTCACACCGTCACGCGTAAATTCAGTCTCTGCTACTTGATCTCTAATCGAACTGAAAATAAACAGACAGGCTCAAATTTTGAATAAATTGAAATGGGATTTTTTTTTTAATTATTTTATTGTAATTGTACGTCGATGTATTGAATTTGATTAACAAAAAAAAAAAAAACACTTTCAGTTGTAGAATTATGAATGTTTTTAGCTGAATAATGTTTTATTGATGAATAAAACTTAAAAGTAAGATTTTAAAATCGATATCTCTAGTTTGGTCAAATTGATGGCTTTAAATCGTTCAGTTGCTGTATTGCTTTTTCTTTTTTTTCTCTACCTGCAAATTGATTGTCTTATCTTTTAGTGATAAAATATAGGAATGTCCGTAAGATCAATAGTTGATTAGAGATTTATTTATTTATTTATTTTTTTTTTTTTTTTACTGATCTGCTTCTTAACCTTATAAATAAAAACAATGTTTTATTTATAGACCAGTGATTTCGAACATGGGGTCAATTTAAATTTGAATATTTTGGGTGGTCAATTTGGAATTTCGGCGAGAAGAGCGAAAAGCATTGTGTCGTGTTAAGTCTACTTAAATCTGATTAATTCTAAAACATTTCAGATGTATTCAGATTTAATTTTTTTTTTTTAAACTTGTTAAGGTGGGGTACAAAGTTTAAAAAACAAAGGGCCGAGGGTACGGACTACAAGTAGTAAATTAACTAAAACCAGCAATACCGGGTGTTAATGTTCAATCAACCAGTGAACTGTTTTGTGTAAACTAAACAGTAAACTAAACATGAATTGATTTTTTGTGATACTGTGGTAATCAAGGATAATAATAATAATAATAATAATAAAACATTATTTTATTAAAGTGAACAAACTAAAATATTAAACAAAATCTTCCTTTGTATCTCTGAAAAAAAAGTTGGAAGATTTTTTTAATACAGAGAATTATATTGCAATAAAAGACGACAAAAAAGGGCGCTAATCAGCTATTTTACTAGCAAAAAAATCGATTCCAATCAATAATTTCTGTTTGAAAGATACCAGAGTATTTTGCTTACTGGAAATAGTAAATTTAAATCCTTTAGCTTTCAATTAAAATGCTAAGATGAAAGTTTCAAGAATGCTTTTTCATTTTTAAAAATTCATTTTAAACCTTAGGTATCGAAAATTTAGTAGAGGTCCGTAAAATTAATAAATGATTTTTTTTTTTTTATGATCGATTTTTTGCTTATTTATGATTTATGTTGATTTTTTACAGACACTGATCAGTGACTAAACTTATTGGACAGAACGTTTATAGTTTGCATTGATTCAATCAAAGCAAAGATATTGTAAAAAAATAAAATCTTATCTTTAAAAAAAGATGCGCTTACTGACGGTAAAGCAAGCAAATTTTTTTTTTTTTTTTAATTAAGAAAGTCTAAAGTTCAACTATCCCCCAACTCAGTGTTAGGAAGATTAATTAACATTTAGCCATTAACACAGTGGCTCTTAAAACAATATGTGCGGGTAAACATTAAAAAAAAAAGTGCAAGTAATTGAGATTGGTATTGGATGTTATGTAGTAAATTAATTAATTTAAAACCGTAAACAAATGCATCAATAATTTGCAAAAACGGTTTTTTAACGAAATAATAAGTTAAAAAGTTAAAAAAAGCAAACATAAGCGTAGATTTTTGTTTTCTTTCTTTTTTCGTTTTATTTATTAATCAATATCTCTGACTCATTATCTCTTAATTACGCGGTTGTGAGTCTGGATACAAAAATTTTAACTGCCTGGATTTAATTACAAGAATAAAGTTACTTTTTTTTTTTTTTTACTTTTCAAACTTTTGTATTCAAGCTTTGGGGGCCTGTCAATTTCAATGATAAACTCGACAAATGAAGACCAAGAATTCATTTTTTTTTTTTTTTTTTTTTATTACAATATGCGAGAATTTAGGCAAATTAATGACAAAGTGAGAAAAAGGTTTTTTTGTATGACGTGTATCGTCCTTTAAGAGTTCGTCGGATTAGCACTCAGAGAATAATGTTTTTTCAGTTTTTGTTAATAATGGTACAGTTACACTTTTACAGTAAAACTCCTTTCTAAACCAAACATCCAAGATGTTTAAGGGTACTATTCGGATTGGAGGAAGAAAAGACTGAGTGCCGTGGCAAATTTTTATTAAGTTTAAGATACAAAACTAAAAGGTAGTTTGTAACATTGATTCGTTTTTATTTAAAGTGTAGATTGAATACATATATGTACAAAAAATAATTGACAACCAAAAGTAATAAAAAATATTTGTGCTAAACAAATTTTGTAATTTGTGAAAAATTAAGACACTTTATTGAAATGTTTAAAAATCTATTAAATATTCAAAAACAATCTGTAAAAGAAGACAAAAATAAGGATATACAATACAATTCCTCTAAACCGAACATCCGAGATGTTTGGCATTGAGGGTACTGTTCAAGATTTATTGATAGAAATACATCAATTGTGGCACTAAAAGGAGGAATGGGTTGAAGCTGGTTGGCACTATCTTATATCTTGCTAATCAGATTCATGACCTGTTCATTCATTACAATTTGCACATCCAACACAAGAACTTGTCCATCATTATTTAATCTTACATATACCACAATAGCACACACACACACACAGGGAAACTATAAAACACCCCATGACATAAAATTCTTGACTATAAAATTATATATAAAAATTAACTGATGATAAACAATGTATTGAGGGTACTGTTCTGATTCGAGGAAGAAAAGGCTTCATATTTATGACAATACAAAAGTTTAGATTTGACAATGAGTTCAAATTCAAGGAAGTCTAATTTGAGGATTATACTATGTTTTTTACTCCTCTAAACCAAACATCTGAGATGTTTGGTATTGAGGGTACTGTTCTGGTTCGAGGAAGAAAAGGCTTCATATTTAAGTCTAATTTGAGGAAGTCTAGATTATAATATGTTCAGATTTGGGGAGCTCTACTGTATTATAACATGTGTAGGAAGGGGAGGGAAAATATAAAAAAAAGGAAGCCTTGGTTAATTATGCACTGACAGGAAACACTAAAAATTTTGAAATGCTGAAATTTTAAACTTTTTAAATGTTGTCTGAGTATATAGCCTAACCACTTAGTAGCTCCCCACCATGATTTTATAATGAAGAGGGTAGCACAACAGGTCAAAAACAAACAAAAAAACTGTTAAATGACAATGCTGCAATCCGCAACGCTCTCCAGATTGAAACCCAATCAAGAATGTTTGGGGATAGATGGCAAAGGATGTTTATAAACATGGATCACAATTTGAAACTGTGGATGCTCTTCGTGCTGCAGTTTATGCATCCTGGGTGAGCATCCCAAGCACCCTCATGCAGAAATTAATAACGAGTATACCAAAGCGAATTTTCAAAGTAATTCACAAAAATGGAGTATATACTGAGAATTAAATTGTCATTGTGGCTTATTTGTTCTGTATTTGCTATTTTTATTTACATGGTCTTATCTTTATGACCAACCCCAAAAAATCCTTTTTTCAATGTTTGTTTAAATTAACCAGTTAAAAGCTTAAAATGTTCACTTGTTTGTTGATAAACTACATTTTCTAATTAAATGTAAATGTTTTGCAAATATATTTTGATTAAAGTAACAGTATTTGATATTTTTTTTTAACCCTTTTGTATCTGGTCTTAAGATTTTGACTAGGGATGTATGGAGGAAATTGGTCAGGTGCTCAGCTGCACAATAACCATATGACCACACCCTGTCATACGGACGTGGACAATCATAGCTGTTCCCAAATTCCTATACCATGTAGCACTAAGCAATGTTTATCCTTTATTATTGATTCCAGTTCATGTTCTGCCATCCATTTACACAAGCTTGTTAGGTAAGTTACTATTTCCTTCTATCCCTTATGCCTTTAATATTTCCAGTGTCAGATTCTCCAAGCCCCCTTTTCTCATTAATTTCAACTGTCTTGTTCTGGTCTGAAGTAAAAGTATCCTCTTCATTGCATTTTCCTTAAAATTTATTCATTGCTCAAATGTCCTGTCCGTGAAATTCTTAGCATCCTTCTGTAGAACCACATCTCTGTTTCTTCATTTGTGTGAAAATTGTTTAGCATTCACTGCCAAATTGTTAAGCCCTCTTATATTTATTTCTAATGAAATTTTCTTGCTTCTTAATATTGTGTTTAGTTTCTCAAAAGCCTCTTTCACTATTCCAATGTGTCTTCAGATTTCTGTGCCACATTTTCTATTATATGTTTTTTTTTAATCATTTCACCCCAAGCAAGGTAATAAAGCCACTAAGACACAAGGGGGGGTTACTGAGTGTTAAAAAACACTATTAAGGAGAGAGAACTATAAAAGAAAAGGAATAAAAAAAACAGAACATAACGATTGACATTGCATTTAAATCTTTGAAGATCAAGGTTGACCGGAAAGTAAGAAGCTGGAAGAGAGTTCTACAAGCAAGAAGTGCAGAAGACGAAATTTTTAGCATAGAACTTATGGTTACATCTAGCTATTTCAACTGTAAAACGATGAGACTTCACCACCAATCTAGTATTAAATTCACAAAGTCTAGGTGTCACAGTGGAAAGTTCATCAGAACAATTACCATGAATGTATTTATAGAAAAGGCACAGGGAACTTACATTATAATGGTGGGAAAGTAACAGAAGCCAAGATGCTATGTCAGAACCAATAACATTGTAGATTCTTCTTTGGATTTTATCAAGGATCTTTAAATATATAATAGCAGCATGAGGTCAGATATGGCAGCAATATTCAAAGCAAGGACAAATGGTAGACTTATAAATATGTAAGATAGATTCTGGCGAGAAAAATTGTCTAATATGATACTGAACCAACTTCCCTAACTAGCAATTGATTTAATATAATCTTTCCACTTCATGTCAGCAGAAAATTTTAGCCCAAGAAAGGTGCAATGAGTCACTCTCCTGGAGGTTAGCATCAGTCATGCTGATGGAAGGCAGAAAGGTGATAATATAATGCTTCCCGAATGGTTAAATTCCAGTCTGTACTTGCTTTATTTTGATATCTCCATTTTGTACCTTGAATCGCTAATAATCATACATTCTATCTTCTTACAATTAACAGTTAGTCCTTTCTTCACATTTTCTTTTATTACCTTGTCTAGATGGTGGCTTGGAATGAGAATTCAGAGAGCTGAGTTGAAAATTCCATTCAGGTTCATTACATCTGCTTACTGCACAAATATCCTTGGTAAATGTATAAATCCATCTCATTCCACCAGCTATGGGTTAAATAGTAGAAGTTGTGTCTAGAAAATTCATAGCTATTTTGAAAAAAATTGTCAATGGAATATTCATAAAAAATTGTCAATGCAATATTCATTCATAAAAAAATTGTCAAGGGATTATTCATTCATAAAAAACAGAATCATTCTGAATATTCAAAATAGGTTTTGATATTCGATAACCAACAAGAAACAAATCAGTCAACCAAAAAAGTTCTCTAGTTATGATGATAATATCAGTACTGTAGCTTGTTGCTGTAACTGACAATTGTATTCTTAGTCAGCTTGTTATATGTAACTTGTTAAAATATTAAGATGGGTAGCTGAACAAATGATAATAGCAAGTACCGAAAATTTTTGTAATAAAATAGATGCAGCACAATTTCACCCAGCATAGACTTCCCTACTTCAATGGAAAAATATGAAAAAACTAGAAGTATTTTTTTTCTACCCTGGTTTGAAAATGAGATTTCTTTCTTTCTTTAAGCAATTTCTCATGCTTTCAGCTAATGCATGTCTCGTGAACTCAATTCGATCAATTTTTTTTTTGTTAATTTGATTTTATAACGTATATAATGTAACTTAGTCACTGTTTCATTTATTTCTCAAGAGTGATCAAGGATTGCAAAAAGCTTTCTGAAATATATCTGTCTTAACAATAAATTATTTGTTGGAATTACAAGTTTTTATTCTTTTTAATTCAACCTTACCAATGGAATCAAGCATTTTTACAAAATATTTCTGTTTAAATCAGTCAGTTATATGCATGATACACTCTTAGGCGATCATGTATTTTTTGATTCATGACTGACAAAACAGATTTATTCCCTCAGTAGGTTGCCATTACTTTTTGTAGTAGGCCAGTTGCTATCCAAGGCTATAGAACCTGGTGTGTCTTGCTATTTACTCATAGTTGTGGTGGGAGAAGAGGAGGATTCATACCTTTCCCAAGGGTATTAGCATGTAAGTAAATGTAATGGATTTGACTGGAATTCAAACTTGGCTATCTGACTCCTCAATCCGAGCCGCTAGCCATTACTCCATCATACCTCCTGTTTAAATCAGTACGCCATATTTGTCATATTATGACATATTTTGATTCTTTAGTGTATATATATATATATATATATATATATATATATATATATATATATATATATATATAATTTCATTGAATAATTTAGGCGTAGTGTGTCTACTTATTTTTATACTGATCCTTTCCATTTGTCTAATCATTTTCTTGATGTTAAGATGAAATTCATCAAGTAAGGCACCATTACAATCGCATTTATAATAAGTTTGTTTTTGTAATTTATACTTGAAGATGTTCTTGGAAAAGATCAAAAGTACTTGGTTTAACAAAAACTATAGCACTTTCCTTGATGAATTTCATCTTAACAGCAAAAAACTGATTAGAAAACTGGAAAGGATTAATAAAAAAAAAAAGAAAAGTAGACAATATATCTATATTTTTCAATGAAACATGTTTGAATGAAGATATGTCTGTAATTGAATGTCCCACAGTCCCTATTGCCTATGTGGACTGACTATATCAGTAGATATATATAGTGAGCACAGGATATACCTGGCGATTTGCTTCAGGAATTACTAGCCTGCCAACTGATTTCCTGTCTTTCAGTAGTGTATTCTCTTTTACAATAAACCTCTCTTTCTTTCATCTACACTCTTGTTGCTGTTCCTTTCACTCGAGTACCACCTTTGTCTGTTTGTAACCTTCTTTAAGGATACACAAATATATATATATATATATATATATTATTTATTAAAGACATTTTATGTTTAACGTTCTTTTTTATAGATACAAGTATTTAAGTAAATGCTCTGTTTATAATAAACAGTATTAAATAACATTTACCGCCTGAATGTCCGATGAAATTTTTCATAGAAAATATTCGTCCTTCAAAGGATTCAAACCTGCATCTATGAAACCTTCATTTATTCTGCCGTAAATGTTATTTAATACTGTTTAGCGTAAACAGAGCGGTTACTTAAATACTTGTATCTATAAAAGAACGTTAAACATAAAAATGTCTTTATTAAATAAATTGTCGGACTTTGTCCATTTCTTAATATATATATATATATATATATATATATATATATATATAATTTGTCATGAAGCTGATTGGTGTTAAATTTAGCACCTCTACTTTGGAGTTTTGTAGATGAACCTTTGTGTAAATTTTCAGTCCACTAGTCAGGAGATATCAGCAAATGTCTGTCAATTTTTTTTTGTTTTTGTTATTTTTATATTAAGTTAAACAGATTTATGCACTTTTTTATTGGTGTTAGGTTGATTTTTCTTCTTTGTATGCATGTGTGTGCATGCTTGAGTGCACATGCCTGTTTATGTGTGTGTGTGCATGCTTGAGTGCACATACCTGTGGATGTGTGCGTGTGTATGTCTGTACATGTGCACTTGTGTAGGATGTTGTGGTTATTTCTTCTTTTCATAATTTTCTAATACTCTATCGTTTTTTCTTTTCTTTATCTTTCAGCTCTGAATGTCAAAAGATGATGTAACAAAGTCATTTCTGGGGTCAGAGATAACTTAAAATTAGGCTAATAATATTACAGAATATTCTGGGGTTTTCTAAGTTTTCAAAATATAGGTGTATTCTGTTTTTTTTATTATTTCTTGTTTAAGTAATTATTTTGTGTGTGAGTGGGCATTTGCCAAATGTAGATAACAATTATTTTCATTATTTACATCCAAACAGTTTGTCTCCATCTTTGTTGTAGGAGACTACAACTGGCAGTAGACTGTTCTCATTCCACTGCACATGTCAATGGATATCTTGTCTCATTTTTATTTAGTACTGCCCAGTTATTGCTCACCCTGTTTCCACTGAATCCGAGTACGCACTATCTGGTCCAGGGATTGAACTTGTAATTACTATGTCACCAAATTTATGGACAAATGCAGTGGAATGAGAACAATCTACCTCTGAAAGAAGGTGTGCTTTACTAAAGTCCAACTCATAGTGTACCACTTGCACAGAACTGGAGTCCTATCTCAAATCTTGTGGTTCCACAATGAGTGAAGATTTTTTGTTTGGGCCTGGGTTTGTGGTAGTTTGCTACTCTAGTTGGCTTAGGAAATTCAAAGAAAAAAGTAGAGATTAAGAGTCTAATTAATTTGGCTCAGAAAGTTAATCCTCTTTATTTTGGGATACTTTATTTTTATTAATGGCTTATTACAATTAATATATAATTTGGCAGAGCTTCAGATCCATCACTTCCCACCTTGTTAACAAGCGTATTATGTACAAAATGTTATATGCATTTTAATCTTTGAATTATCTACATTAAAAAGAAGAGGATTCATACCTTTCCCAAGGGTATTAACATGTAAGTGAATATAATGGAATTCCAGTCAAATCCATTACTTATGTGCTAATACCCTTGGGAAAGGTATGAATCCTCTCCTCCCAGCTATAAGTAAATAGCAAGACAGACCAGGTTCTATAGCCTTGGATGGCAAGTGGTCTACCGCAGAAAGAAATGGCAACCTACTGCGGGAAAAAATCTGCCTTGTCAGTCATGTATTGAAAGATATATGATCGCCTAAGCATGTATCACGCATGGCACATAACTGATTGACTGATATTAAAACAGTTTTAATGAAACAAAAAACCCTATTGGTACTAACTGAATTCTGGAACAAACATAGCAGGAAACAAAATAAACATGAAAGTAATTTTTATTGTTTAGAAATAAAGTAACTATTTTTATGCTGACTTATTTTATCATAGATAAACATTTTATGGTTATAGAAGTAAAAATGTCTCTGAAGAATGCATGGTTTAGCAGCAGAGATAGGATTAATATTTTGCACACCTCCTTTACAATATCTAAAAAATATCATATTAAATTTATTGAATTTAATTATGACATTAACTTTACATAACAACATTCCTAAGAAATGATTTTTTTCATTAAATTTGTAGTATAAAATATCACATTTGCTCCTACTTTATGTGTCTTTTTTTAATTAAACTAAAATTTAACATGCTTTTTTAAAATACCTTTTAGAAAAAAAAAATTACTCATAAAAATTAAATTTTATCATCAAGATATTTGTTGTAATAAATAACAATATCATAGAGAAAAATAATAAATTAACTTTATGTAACAATAGCATTTTAAAATAATTTTTGCAGTGTAAGAAACAAGGATTGAAGAAAAAATTTTCAGAAAAAAATTCTGTTAAAAATTAAATTTAATAAAACATTAAAATTAACTTTCTTGGGAGAGACTTTGTAACATTTGTAATAAGATTAGAAAAATAGGATTAGTAAATTATTTCTTTAAATCATGTAAAATTCAAATGTCATTTTGGTATAACAAGTATGATAAAAAGTCAACATGCATTGATTGTTTTCTATGGCTCATTAACCTTTTGCAAGTTATTTTAAACCAGAAAAGACTTGAGATTTTAAGAATTTTATTTTTGAGATTATAATGATTTAGTGATACAAGTCTTACTAATTAATGCATCATTCTTTTTTCCTTTTGTTAGAAAAAAAATACAGATTGCACAAAATAAAGTTTATAATTAGTGTATTTGCTTATAGAGAAGAATATGAAATTAACTTTAGAAGAAAAATGTTAAATTAACTTCCAAACAGCAAGACCAAGTTTCCATTTTCTTGTGAATTTTGCACAAAAAAAATTTATTTTTGTAATGAAAACATGTAAATCTGATGGAAATAAAATAAATTAATTTCATACTTTAATTAAATAAGTTATTCCAAATGTAAAAAGCAAAAATTTCTTAAGCCAACTACAGCAGCTTTGAGATTTGAAATAGGCTTCCAGTTCTGTGCAAAGGGTTGCACTATGACTTAGCTTTTAGTCAAGCACACCATGCCCTTTAGATTAAATAAAGGGTTCAGTTCTTCACTTTTGTCATTGCTATCAGGTCAATTTGGGTCAACTTTCACCTGATGAAGGCCAGATAGTACAATGGCTAAAACGCTTTAATGACAAAGAGGAGGACCATAGTCTACATGTAAATAAAATTTAAGTTTATTTGAAATGTAAAACCAGATAAAAAAAAAAATTAATCCTAAAATTAACATTTTTAATTATTTTTTTCCAGACTCTGACAAGATACACAAAAGGATCTCAATCATCAAAATTACTTGAGAAAAACAAAAAATTACAAATAAGAAGCAAAAAAAGAGTTATTGGAACTCTTCTAGTTTTTGAGATACTTTTAGTACCACTGAATGTGTCATCCATCATGGATCCTTATGTTGGCCAAAAGAACCTCTGTACAGAAATCTGTGGCAAAGATTGCCCACAAAGACACTCTATCCAAATGCAAAAATTCCCACATTTGCTTGAAAAATCCCCATTTCCATCAGATATCTACAGTAAGGAGTTCCTGCAGAGGCATTCAGCACAGTTTCAGCCTGCATTCTATGCTGATATATATCTCAAAGACTTCATGCCACACCCAAATCTGCATATTGCTTCCCACTTGGTTGAGAAGACATTCCACCCTGAGCTGTATGCAAAAGACTTACACTCAATGCTTACTCAGCGGATGACACCTTCTCTTGAGAAGGCAATGCTGAACAGTGATATTTACAGCAAAGAGTATCTGCAACGACACTCAAACTCCATGTCTAGCCATAGGATTAATTCACACCTGAGTGACAAAGCAGCATTCAGTGACCGATGTCAGAAGGAGTATGCACATCGAACCACAGTTTCACAATCGTCAAAAACTCACACTTTGTCAGGTGAAAAATTCTACAAAGGCGACAATTGTGACAGAAACCGTACTCCTCGTCCCACTTGGAAAATGGCACAGTGGAACAACAAGTTGTACCAGCAAGAGTTATACAATAAGGAGTATATGCAAAGGCTGGGTATGCCGGTGTCGAAATCCTCAAGTGTGAGTGAGAAAGCAGTCATTAACAATATTTACACAAAAGACTTTTCGCTGAAACCTGGATCACAAACTTCCAGTATACATACTCCAAACAACAGCACATTTCACAATACTTACAGTAAAGAGTACATACAACGCTTTAATTCACACTCTCAAATGATAAAAGTGGCTCCAAGAACTAATCACAATGAGATCTGTTACAAAGATTCCTTCCAGGAGCAGCACTCCCAGACAACATTTCATCAAGTATTACCAAACCAAGAGAAGTCTGTGGAGAATGTCGTAAATAACAGCAACAAAGAATTGAGTTCCAGACCAAATATTCCCACTCATTCTCACTCGTATCCCCAGGCTCAAATGCTGTCTCATAGGTCACTGCATGTGAATGAAAAATTAAGCCATCACACGGCATACAATAACAGGAGTTTTTCTCAAAGACCAATACCACAGATCCCATTATCAAAATGTCAAGAATCTGCCCAAAGAAATGCATTCAGGAGAGAAACCAATCCAAACTCTGTCAGCACAGGATCAGGAAGTGGGGCCCAGATTCCAAATGGAAAGCCACTTCTGGCAAATGAGACATACAAAGGCAATCGACCGCCCAGTACAGGGGGACACATGCAACTTCAGATAACTCCACATATTCCAACAAACATAGTGAGGCCATTCCAGGCCAATGAGAATGATGCAATCAGTTATCCCTCCAGACCTGACAACGTTGCTAGCCCCGAGAAGCCACAGCAAGACACTGATAATTGCAGATTAAACCAGTCACAGTGTGAGAACATACCAAGTCCAAATCTTATAAACCTTAATGAGAAACCAGCTTATGAAATGGTGACCAACAGTGACAAAGAGGGCTTCTCAAAAGATAACCATCATTTGAACTTGGACGTGGAAGATGCAGATGAGAAACCAAATTTCAGTGTGCCCTATTATAACAGATGTCCTACACCACACTCCTGTAACTCGGACTCGCCAGAATCCCCAGTAGACAACAAGCCATTTCAGCTTAACGACAGCAGTGATGACGAATTGTCGTGCCAAAAATCCGCACTGAGTGCCTCCACTACCAAACTGCAGTACTACCGAAAACCAAGATCCTCACAAGGTCAGACCTTCCAGTGTAGCATTTGCCTCAAGCATTTTGCTCAGAGGTACTACCTCCAAATTCACAACCGGACACATACCGGAGAGAAACCATTTCACTGCGATTTGTGCCCAAAACGCTTTGTACGCCGAGATACATTACAGATCCACCGGAGGTCACACACTGGTGAAAAACCATACCAGTGTGGCATCTGCCTCAAGCAGTTTGCTCAAAGACACTACCTGCAGATTCATGAGCGCACACATACTAGGGAGAAGCCCTACCAGTGCGGCGTCTGTTTCAAGCAGTTCGCCCAGAGGAACTACTTGCATGTGCACCAGAAGATACACGCAGGCAGGAAACAGTACGAGTGCGATGTGTGCCATGAACAGTTCACCCAAAAGGATTACCTGCAGGTGCACAAGCGCACTCACACCGGAGAAAAACCCTTCCAGTGTGATATGTGCATTCAGAAATTTGCTCGCCGTGACACACTGCAGGTCCATCGGCGGATACACACGGGTGAGCGGCCATTTCAGTGCAACTTTTGCCATAAGCAGTTTGCACAAAGTGGCAAGCTGCAGACGCATGTGCGGACACATATGCGGTATAAGCCACACCAGTGTGACATCTGCCACAAGCAGTTTGCCCAGCGATATTACTTGCACATCCACAAGCGATCCCACTCAGGCGAAAAGCCATTTGAGTGTGACCAATGCCATAAGCAGTTTGCCCAAAGGTATTATTTACAAATTCATCAGCGCACGCATACTGGTGAAAGACCATACCACTGTGACTTTTGCCCAAAACAATTTGCAAGAAGGGACACATTGCAAATCCATATACGCACACATACAGGGGAACGACCGTATGAGTGTAATGTCTGTGGCCAGAGATTTGCTCAGAAGGACAAACTGCAAATCCATCAACGAATCCACTCAGGGGAAAGACCCTTTGCTTGCGAATTCTGTCCCAAACGGTTCTCACAGCAGAATACGCTCCAACTCCACCGCAGGATCCACACTGGTGAAAAGCCATACAAGTGCGAGGTGTGTTCAAGACGTTTTGCCCAGCGCAACTACCTTGTCATGCACGCACGGACTCATAGCGGGGAGAAGCCGTTCTACTGCGATCACTGCGGACAGAAGTTTGCACGGAGGGACACGTTGCAGATCCACCGGCGGACGCATGCTGAGCCGTCCCAGTTTCCTTGTGACCTGTGCGATAAGAAATTTAGTCAGTATGAAAAAATGCGTCAACACAAACAGGTAGAGCACAACACCCTCACTGCTATTCATAATCAAACTGATGGTGAAGTGACTGACACTTCCTCACCAGTTTCGCCAAAAGTTGAAGACAATAAAGAAGACATTTCTAGCAAGCCTATCCATGAGTTCCCGTCTGTCACAAGTTACCTGTGGCAGCTGTGAGATGTTGCCTCGATTTACCCACCCCTTCCACTTTGAGAAAATGACAGTGTACAGATGTATGAAAGAAGTGCCAGGTAGCAAAATAGTTACGAGCAGCAAAAATGGAATCAGCAAACCAAATTCAATTTTCACCTGAGGTGGCTTATGTTCACTTCGCACTAATGCCTTTGAGAAAGGCATGAATCCACTTCTCCCTGTGCTCTGTCCCATGGCCAGATATCTCAACGAATGTCTCATCCCTGGCATGCCACAATGGTGGATGGAGAAGAGAGTGAGTCAATGAGCATTTGGGCAAGCAAACCACTCTCCCATAACTACCTTACTTACCCAGGCAATAGCAGCAAAAAGTTCTTAACCCCCATTGGTTAACCTTGAAAGGGGCCAATAATATACATGAACACATGTGTTTGTCAATGTGTCTGTTTATACAGCCGTATGCATTTGCGAGTGTGTCTATTCATATAGATGTGCCTGTGAGTGTGTCTGTGTGGGTTTGTGGATGTGTCAGTTTAAATAAAAATGCACATTTGTGGCTGTATAGATGTGTGTGTTTGTAGGTGTATCTGTTTATGTGGGTTTGTGGGTGTTTCTGTTCATACAGATGTGGGTGTTTCTGTTTATAAAGATGTGTGTGTTTGTGGGTGTGTTTGTGTATATAGACATGTGCATTTGCAGATGTATCTGTTTATATAGAAATGTGTCTTTGTGTGCGTGTCTACTCATATAGATGTGTTTTTACATATGTAGAACTTTCTGGAAGCTTTTTTTTGTAAAGCAAGAGTGAAATTCAAATCTTTATATATATATATATATATATATATATATATATATATATATATATATATATATATAATTTTCAGATTTTTTTTCCATTCCATTTTTTATTTTAAAATATTTTTTATACGGTGTCATGTAAAAAGGTTTTTCACTGAAATGAGCAGGATTTTTCCTTTTTTTAAAGCTTATTTAATTATTTATTTCCATTTTGAAAATCGCTTTTTGTTGATTTAAGCTTTTTAGCTTTACAAATACAAAAAGTGCTCTGCTTCTTCTCTACCATTAATATTTTTAATATTTTTCTTTTACAAATATTTTTAAAGTCTCTAAACGCCATTTATCAGTCATAGTAGAAAGTAATATGAATAAAATAAAATTAATTATTTTAAAACTGAAATAAGATTATTTTATTTGGGTTATATAAGTTATTCTTTTGCCCCAAAGATAAATAATAATGCATGTAAATTACTTATATCTATATCTATAATTCTCAGAATGTGTGTTTGTATACATGTGTGATCTGATGTTGTTTATGAGTTTCCACAGTTTTCATCTGATTTTGATGAATGTTTTTTGTGCCTCAGTTGCACCCAATTGTTGTTACTAATATTGATTTCCGGGTGGTCTGACTTTAAACTTAAACTGCTTCAATTGAACGGCAAAAATTCCCAGTAATGAAAGACCTGGTCGAAGACGGGTTATACTGCTAGTATAATTATATATTCAACATAAATATAAAAAGTAAAAAACCAAATTCATTATATATTAAATTTTTTCAAAGTCTTCCAGCAGATGAAACTTATTTTAATAGTATCATTATTATCATCATTATAATTGGTTAATTTTTTCCAAAGTATTGATGTTTTAAAAATTTAAATTTAACAAGTACATATTTTATAAAAGAAAATTAAAACTTTTTCTTTTTCAATACATACAATATAAAAAAAAATGTATTCTTTTTTTAAAGAATTTTTTTAAAATTACTAATATCATCATTATTATTATGACTAAAGATATTTTAAAATAATTTTACAGTGGTTGTGAAGAAAAACTTTAAAAATCTATATAAATTAAAATTTGGTAATCTGAACAATTATACATTTAGGTATACATTATTTTGTGGAAGGACATCTTCAGCTGGAAGCTATTCCCCAAGGCAGTGCCTCTCCTTTGGGTGTGGGCTGAGTTTATTGCCTGGTGCCAAAAGGTGAGGTGCCAAGTGGGCTTGAGTAATTTTTCTAGTTTTGCAGTTAAACCCACTTTAAACTGGCCTTGTGTCACATTCAGTAGTGATGTGGGTGCACTGAAAAATACACATTATTTTATGGAAGGTCGATGGGGTAAAAATTTAGCCATGTGAAAATATTCAACAAGTTCACAAATAAAAAAGAAGAAAGCAGAAATACAAAAACTTTATATTCCAGAATTGTTGAGGTGTTTTACAAATTATGTTTTCAGTCAAGTCTCTGAAGCATGCTTTGAAGACAACATTTTTGTATGACAGGAAATAGACTAGACAATGGAGGATTTTTTTTATGACTGACTACTTGCTATGTTGTCTTCTGCTTATGCTAAAAGTTCTGACCAAAATGTAGACATCAAGCTCCAAGCAAATATTTAACAGAAAAATGTTATGTTCAATTTCAGAGTGTTATGGTTGCAAGGGAAAGCAAAAACAAGAATTAAAATTTCAACAGTGTTTATTTATCAAATTTCGAAATATACACATAGTTGTACAAAGTGGTGACAAAATTGTTGATATGTAGTTCTTTGGTTGCCATTGGTAAGGGAAGCAATTAGGTGTAAGTGTGTTGTCGGTAAGATTGGAAATTAAGCGATTTATTAGGTTGGTTGGCCAAGGTCACAGTTGGTGTCAGGAGAGAGGCCCGGTGTGGATTAGTAAAGCCAAGTGGGTGTTGTCATCTGACCTCACATGCCTTTCTTTAAGGGCTGAAAACAACACCAGTGAGGTGTTGGTGAAGCCAAACTGCTTGTTTCCCCGTGGTAAGACCCAGTAAGGTTCATTGGCAAGTTGATTGATTGAGGTCATGGTGGTGGGTTGGTTGACTAAGGTTGTGGTGGTGGCGGTGAGGGAGACCTAGAGTGGATAGTGAAACTTGATCGAGCGGAATGTCTGTTGGATTCTAGTCGAATGGGAGATCAACAAAATGATGATGATGGCAAGGAACGTCTAGAGTGGACGTTTCCAATACAACACGTGAAGCATGATTGAGTGGAATGTCTCTGTTGGGTTCTGGTCGAATGGGAGATCAAATGGAGATGGGGTCACAATAGTGATGACAAGAGCAGCCTGGAGTGGATAATGAAGATGTCAAGGTGTTAGAAATCATGGTGGTGGCATTGGTAGCCCACCAGTGTTGAAGCTGGAATGTTGGCCACATTATGCATGTGAAGAATAAGATGAGATTAGTAAAGCTTAGATGAGATCATGGTGATAACAACAACAGCATACTGATGTGAACAGGTGGCCTCTCAACCTGCTCCTGTATGAGTCATTTACAAAGAGCTTTTTTTTCTTTTTTTTTTTTTAAGCAAATCTGATGGCTACCAGGGTCATCTTTTTTTCTGTAGGAACATTTGTGATTGGCTATTGTATTTTATTAGAGGATTTGTTTTGTGGACCGAATGTGATGCTTGGAATTTCTGCACAGAAAACAACTTTTTATTTTGTGTTTTGCTTTCTTAGCGCTTACATCTGGCCAACATGTAAAACAAGGTTCTCTCAACCTTTTTTAAGCACAGTATTTACATTAGTCGAACTATTGTCCTCATCTTTGTCGCCATATTTGTCACAACGTTTCGGGCCGTTATGCGCTCCGGCCTTCTTCAGGTGGTTGGAATTTCGAACTGAACCCTTTATTTCGATCACTGGGGTAGACTGTTCTAGTTCCACGTGCCATGTTTGATGGATGTCAGTTATCAGTTATCTCCTGCTAATTTTCCCTCTGAAAGTTCTCCACTGCCTTAACCAGGTATTGAACTCACCTTCTTTGGGTCTGTCACTGGATCTAACTAACGCCTTTATCCACTGTGCCATGTGTCCTTGAAGACACATTTTTAAGCAATGGCACACCAAAAAGCAAATGAAAATATCATGGCATACTTAGCATAATTCTGAAAGGGTATACATTTATATGTTATAAAGTAAAACCATAGATTTTTAAAAAATACACACATAAATATGAACTTACTTTATTTCAATGTTTCTATTCAACTATTTGTGGAGTTTATTTAGTGTGAAACCTGTGCCTGGTGTTTTTTCACAATTTCATCAATGTTTGATCAAATGTGCGATAAGCAGACCCTCATTTCTTTTTCAGGTGAGCATAGTCTTTCTCACTTCTTATTTTTGATGTTATTTAGTGATATGTCTTGGAAAGGAATATATTTGTTCGAAGTAGCAAAGTAGTTTTGGACTACTGTAACTGAGTGGGACAATCTAGCAGGTAACCGTAATGGACTGGTCCTCATCGTAGGCAATAGGCAATAGGCGAAGATTATAGGCGTCGTCCATGTACCTCTACATCAGCCTGTATTTATGGCTGACACCAGCCAATCATATTACTGTGAGGGGGTATCAAAATTGAAAAGAATTATTTGAAAAAATGTTTAATATTTATACATTTATTCAAATATTAATGCTGTACCATTAGTACTTCCACACACACATATATATATATGTATACTGTAACAATATTTCACGGTACACTTACAAGGATTACATGGCTCATTATTGTGCTGTGTCACGGTGGTTGAGACCCACTGATGTAGAATGAGTCAAAAAGAGATCTAATTACATTAGAAGTATAGCAAAGGTGTGTCAATTAAAGAGTATAACATTTCTTATAACTTAATTACTATAAATTACTAAAAGTTGACACTTTGCAGATTAAAAATTTAATATATTTTTTAAATGCCATGTAAATTTTTATCTCTCTCTCTGTAAATCATAAGATAAATTTTGTTTTAATTTGATATCGATTCAGTAGAGATATTGTATCTTATTAATAATTTTTAATAAAAAGATTTTTTTCTCTAGTCTGAAATTGATTAATTAATAAAATAAGTTCTAATAATGTTTCAATTATAATTTGAGTCTGTAATATTTGTTCATTTTACCAAATCTTAATTTATATAGATTTTTAAAGTTTTTCTTCACAATTTGAGAGGGTGGAAGGTGTGGCAGAAATACCTCCTGCATAATGGTAAGACATTGGCGGAAATGGTGTTCTCATCTAGCTAATGTCTTACCTGGATAATCAGTTTTTTTTTGTTTTTTTTTAACCAGTGATTTTTGTTGGCTTAGTTTATTACCCATTTCACACAATGTTATTCAGTTTTTTGTTTTTTTTTTTTTTGGGGGACTAAGATTGAAAAAAAAATGATGATTCCAAATGTCTTAAATAATAAGATAATATTTTTCTGTTTTAATATTGATACAGAATCCAAACTAAGATAAAAAAAATATTAATTTAAAACAAACAGTCCTAATTATACAATGATAATTACAAAATTTATATATATATATATATGTATATATAGATAATATTAGTGGTTAATATATACATACATACGCAATCATATATCTAAACTATATATATATATATACACATATATATATATGTATAAAAAATAGTTCCAAGAGGGTAGAATCCAGGTAGAAAGTGTTTAAGTTTTTTTATATATATATATATATATATATATATATATATTTTTTTTTTTTTACTACTTTGTATTTAGCACTTTTTTAAAAGTAAATTCTATGAACAGTTGAATTCTACTTCATCTGTTCTTTCTCTCACTTGGATATATATATATATATATATATATATATATATATATATATATATATATATATATATATATATATATATATTTAAGCAGCAGTTATTTCATTTATACAAATTTGGTTAGAGACCAACAAAAGTTCTTTGATAAGGATTTTAAAAATTTTTTATATATTTCAGTCCATTTTCCTGGTTTCTGGTACACACACACACACACACATACATACATACATATATATATATATATATATATATATATATATATATATATATATATATATTGAACAATAAGAAAATAAAAAATTAAAATCATTAGACACACTGGGTTGTAGATTAATATTCTTTCGTTTTTTTATTATTATTATTCCATTTAGATTCCTCGACTAGTTTCAACCGAAAAGGCCATCATCGGGAGTAGAGATTAAATATTTCTGCTTGCTGTTAGCAGTGAACTACAGAAATGAATGTCTTTTGTTGGAGAAAATGAACTTTTGTCTGTAGTTTTCATTTGTTTTTTTTTTTTTTTATCTTTTTCACATGAATCTTTTAACATTCCTTGTGTTGGTCAAACAGTCTCTTTTAAGTTGTTATTTGAGATAAGAACTGGATAGATACATTTTATCCTGAATTCTCTGGTCAGTTTGACAGTTTTATTGGACCTGGTGAGGGATGTGTCTCTGTTTAGTGTTTGTGTGTGTGTTATTTGGTTCTTAGGGGGTGAGTGAGTATGATATGTGTAAGTGTGTGTATTGCTGTAGGTGTGTGTTATCATTTGGCTCATTAGGGGGTGAGTGAGTATGGTGTGTGTATGTGTGTATAATCGTGTGGGTGAGTGTATAAGTGTGAGGCCTCCATTCCTCCGTAAGCATGTCTGTCTTGTGTGGGTGAAAATGTGGGTAGGTTTTGATTTGTTGATTGTTACTATTATATATTGTTAAATTTATGATTTACGTTGTATCCACTTATTTTCATGGGACTCTAAAATCTTTCTAATGTTATCTGCTCTGAACTTTTCTATTCTCTCGATTATAGTGAATCTGGCATGGGTTTTGAAATCGTGTTTTTCTAGGCGGAAATGTTGTTCTACAGGTAATAACTGTTCATAGGGAGTCGATTTAATTCGCTTACGATAATTATTAATTCTGTAGTTAAAGGGCCGTTCAGATTTTCCTACATATTGTTTCTGGCATAGTGTGCATTCTAGGAGGTAAATTATGTTTTGACTTCTACAGTTAGAATCGTGGTAGATTTTGAAAGTAGATTTAGTGATTGAGCTAGTGAATGAATTCGTGTTTTTAATATGGTTGCAACATAAACTTCTTTTGTTGTTACATGGTTGGGAAAATCCTGTTGTTTTTGTTCTCAGTTCCTTACGGATTACCTTGTCCCCTGAAATGTAGTTACTACCTATTATTTCTTTTAGGTTCTTAGGTCTACGATATGCAAGAAGGCCGGGTTCCTTAAGCAGTTTTTTTAGGTCTGTTTTGAGATGTAGTATTTCCCAGCGACGTTTGATTATTTGGGATAGTGGAGGCAGAGTGGGATTGAAAGTGGTTACTAGAGGGATGCAGCTAGATTTATTTTTAATCTTGTACATTAGGGTGTCTTCTCTAGGTGTGGAAATTGCTTTATTTATTTGTTCCCTGATTAGGTGTTGTTTATAGCCACGTGTTGTGAATTGATGCTCCAGATTTTCAATGTGTTTATTTAATTCTTCATTGTTGGAACATATCCTTCTGAGTCTAAGTGCTTGTGAATAGGGAAGGTTCTCTTTGAGGTGTTTAGGGTGGGAAGACTTAAAGTGTAGATAGTTGTGGGTGTCGGTGATTTTAGTGTGTAGTGTCGTTTGTAGTTTCCTGTTTTCATCTATGTAAATGCGGGTGTCTAAAAATGTTACTGATGTTGTGGATTTTTCATAGTCAAACTTAATTGAGTCATGCACTGTGTTTAGGGTCATAAGGAATTGGGTAAGTGTGTCATCACTACCAGTGTATACAAAGAATATATCATCGATATATCTTGCATCGAATACGCAGTTGCTACCAATGATTGGATAGATATGGGTCTCCTCAAATTTTCCCATGAATATTGTAGCATATGATGGAGCTGCAATGGTGCCCATGGCACAACCTCTTATTTGAAGGTAGTGTGCTCCATTGAAGTTGAAAGTATTCAATGTAAGGACATGCTCCATGAGTTTTATGATGACTTCTGTGGGGGGGTCCTGTTTTCTTCTTTTAGTAAGTGCTTCCTGAAGGGCGGCCAGCCCTTCGATGTTTTTAATGTTTGAATATAGTGACCTAACGTCCATAGTCATGAGAATAGCTTTCTCTGGTACTGTTTGTATGTGATTAATTTTGTTCAGTAGATCTGTTGTGTCTCTGATGTAGGATTTTACTTCCTTAGCTAGCGGTTGTATGTAATGGTCTATGTATTTGGAAATTTTTGTCGTGTGGCAGTTGAACGATGAAATAACCGGCCTTCCTGGATTGTTGCTTTTGTGTATTTTAGGAAGGAGATAGAAGCGGGCAGGTGTAATGTTTGTGGGTGTAAGTGTTGTGCATGTTTCCTTGTCGATTAGATTGTTGTGAAGCATTATGTTTAGTGAGCTAGTTAATTCTTTTTGGTATTCTGGAAGGGGATCTGTAGGTAAACTTTTATATGTTTCTTTGTCGGCTAGCTGTTTGTTGGCCTCTTTAATGTATTCTTCGATTCCCCAGATCACTGTCGCACCCCCTTTGTCAGCCTGTGTTATGATTACGTCATCTTTATGTGTCAGTGTATCGAGGGCTATATGTTCTCCTTCAGTCATATTGTCACGTGGCAGCTTACGTGCTATTGTTTTCTTTATGTCATTTGTTACGGCTAGTTCAAATGTCTGTATAGTAATGTCTGTGTTTTGTGGGGTGTAGGTAGTATCCTTCTCTTTTAATGTCTCAAGTATAGAAGGTGTATGATCATTTTCCCCATAGTGGGCTTTTAACCGTATTCTTCTGAAGAAGGATTTCAGGTCCTTAGCCAAGGTGTCTTTATCAAACCTTGGGGGACTAGGGCAAAAGCTTAGTCCTTTATTTAATACCCTGAATGTATTGAGTGAAAATTTATTGTTACTCAAATTTATAACTCGCCCGTATGGGTCAAGTTTGAATTTGCAAGCATGGCGAAGTTCTTTTGTAAAAAGCTCTCAAAGCTTGCATCATATCTCCTATTAGGGATGCTATACCCCCACCCAGGTGTCCTGGTTGGGGGCTTATTCCGTTTTTTTTAAGGTTGGGTGTGTCTGTTGTTGACTGTCTACTAGGGGCTAATCTAGGTGGTCTGGGATGTCTAATGGAGTTATGCGTTCTGTAGAAGGGCTGCTGTGTTTTGGTTTGTGTATGTTTGTACGGCACCCTAAGGATGTCCGCGTAAGTTAGTGGTTTGTTTTGTGTGTGTGTTTGTATTGAGGTTCTAGCTATCGTTGATGGTGGCGGTGTTGTTATTGTTGGTTGTGGTGCTGCTGTTTGTCTGTAGGTGTACTTATTTGGCCTGTTTTGTGTTTGCATTGGTTGTGTGGTGGCGGTGTTTTGTTGTTTTCTTTTTGGATATGGTCGTTCACTTTTTTCAGAGTTTGGCTTCATTTCTTTTTTGTTCCTCTGTCTGGAGGAAATATTCCATCTTAATTTCCTTTGTTTTTCAGTTTTTGTCTTTTGTAGTTCCCTCACTGTTTGGTCTGTGTGAGCTTTTATGACATTCTTTATGTTGGTATATTCTTCCGTGTCCGTTTGTTTTTTTATTTTCTCATCAAGCAGGTTAATTTCTGCTGTTGTTGCTGTTATGTTTTCTTGGCAGAACTGCATGGTATGCTGTATTTAAGCAGCAGTTATTTCATTTATACACATTTGGTTAGAGACCAACAAAAGTTCTTTGATAAGGATTTTAAAAATTTTTTATATATTTCAGTCCATTTTCCTGGTTTCTGGTACACACACACACACATACATACATTTATATATATATATATATATATATATATATATAATATGTTTCAGGTATCTTATGATGAAATTCCATCAATCTTGACCATGTTTTGTCTTCATTCTTTATAAGTTATGTAATATAACATTAATCAGCTAAGTGACAAATTTTATTTCTATAATTCTATATATATATATATATATATATATATATATATATATATATATATATATATATATATATGATAGGATAAAGAACAAGTAGGAAAAATATTTTAATCGAACATGTTTCACTTTTTAAAGCTTCTTCACAGTTCAAGATAGAAATGTTTAAAAAACATTTTTATCATTTCTATCTTGATCTCTGATGAAACTTTAATAAAAGTGAAACATGTTCAATTAAGATCTTTTTCCTACTTGTTCTTTATCTTATCATTTTGTTGGATTCTTATCCATACTCAATCTTTCTCTCTCTCTTTTTATATATATATATATATATGTGTGTGTGTATATATATATATATATATATATATATATATCAAAAAAAACATTTATAGTCTTGCATCATTGATAAAAATACTTGTAAGGAAAGAAGAAAAATTAACTAAAAATCTTTTTAAAAGAAATATTTCCATGGTTTTCAAACAGATATGCAAAATAGAGAATTTGCTGCCAAAACATACACACATATAAATGTGTGTGGGTATAAAACAATATATTTAGACTGCAATCATTTGTTTAAACTTATTTTATTAAATAAAATTAACAAGGAATATCTGTTCAGCCCTTTGATAAGTTTTGCTTGATGTCAAATAAGTTACTTAATATCAGGTGGAAACTTGTAAAGGACTTTTACTGAAATTGTGTAATGTTGTTCTGAGTACTTTTGCCTTTTATTGGTCCATTTTCAAGGAAGGTAGTTATATATATATATATATATATATATATAATATATATATATATATATATATATATATATATATATATATATATATATATATATATATATTGTATTTAATATTAATTTCAGAATTGTTTCTTGTTCCTTTTAATAAGGATGAATCATCTTTAGTGGTATTAAATATTTTCCTGTTAATTTTGATTTTAGTTTATAGAACTCCTTGTTAAGAGAAAATAAAAACCCCTTTTTTTTTTATTGAATTTTTCAGAAATTATTCAATAATAAAAAGAATTATTGTTAAGAGCTTCCTTTTTTAAAATTTTGTAGAAACATAGTTTGGCCTGTTATTGAATTAAAATATACATATGCAAATATACATATACATACTTGAACATACAATTTGAATGAAACTGAAATGGACATTTGTTCTGTGTGGGTCAATTTCCCTTTCTGTCGGGCAACAAATCCTGGTCTACTGGAAAAAGTAATGGTAATATTACCCGTGTCCTTATAAGGAAACATTCAACATTCATTGACCGAACAGCTAGTGTTGGTTGAAATGTTCAGTAACTGTTATTACTCTTTCCCGTATTGAGGGAGATTTCCTTCCTAACCTTTCGTTTAAAATAGTGTGGAGCATTAACATCTTGATTATAACATTTTGAATTCATTATTATAACATTTTCTGCATTTAAACTGAATATATTTTCTAATGGATGTAGTATTTTAAATGGACAAACAATTTAGATTGGATATTTGATCATCTTGCTGTCAGCAAAGCAGCAGGTACTGAACAAGTGATAATGATGATGATAATAATAATACTCCATTGAAATTAATCAAAATAAGCGAAAATATAAAATTTATCACCCGGTGTATGGTAAAAGAAGTGATATTCTGAGATATTTCTGTTATTTCTCTTTTAAAATTTTATTCTCTATATAATTTTTTTTTTTTTTTATCTATTATCCATTTGATATTTATATATTGAATATGGTGATAAATGTTTCACTTATAAGAGATAAGTGGTATAACAGGCGGTAAATATATTGTTTCTTTTATCAACCATTTTGTTGTAAAAAAAATATTACTGGTTTGTGGTCAAGCCAGCTTGAACTTGAATTTGTCTTTCACATGCCATGTTAACTTTAGTCAATCCATTGTTATACTTGTAAAATCTGCAATCTGTAATGGTTATAGATATCAAGAAATGGTTATCTATACCGTGGGCAAAGTCTTTCACACTTCAAACTGACTGCAGTCAGTTGACTTGTAATACTTGTAAAATCAGCAATTTTTTTAACGATGTAAAAAATGTATAATTGTATTGAGTGAATACTATGAATTTAGGTAACTGAAATAAGTGCTTAAGAATTATTTTGTTTAACTTTTCTCTTTTTTTTTATTGAGCAAATCAACACAAAAGCAGAACCTGAATTTGAAACATATGCAAAAATATGTGGAGGTGCTGAAAAGTTCTTTGCCAGAACAAGAAGTGATTTAAAAAATCTAGTCATTTGGTTCATTTTGTGTTGTGCCAAAAACTTTTCACCACCTTGCTTCACCCCCCCCACACACACACATATATAATTTTTTAAGCAATTGATGATTTTTTAATACAAAATTATTACTATAAATATTCTATTTAGTAGGTATACAGGTTTCAGTGGACATTTCAGTGATTTTGTTTGTTTTTTAAATGGTGAAATTAATGTTAACTGGCTGACAGAGCAAGAAGTCCTTCTGAAGAAGATATACCTCCTTAGAGGAATCAAACCATTATTCTCTTTTTGGTAAGGCATTGGTCACAGGTCCCATGACTCTTTCAAGTCATAGAGGCACAACATGTACAGCTGCTGCAGTAGAAATGGTGTGTCTTGTGCAAGATAGCCTGATGGAGCCCAAACCTCTCCAGGCTGGTTTGAATTTAGAGTTTTCTGTCTTCTAGACCAGTTGCCACCCAAGGCTATAGAACCCAGTCTGTCCTGCTATTTGGTAAGGCATACTTAGCTTAAAAGTGCTTTTCCCAGATGGAAAAAGTTAATACAGTTTCAATTTCGGTCAGGAGACATTTTTAGTAGGACTTTTTGATTGCTTGGCCAGTTGATATTAATTTCACTATTTAAAAAAAAAGTGTCTGCTAAAGCACTTATACCTACTAAATCATCATCATCATTTTCTTATATATTATTATTATAATAATTATATATATATATATATATATATATATATATATATATATATATATATAATTATTTATTTGAAAATTATAACATAAATATGTTATAAAATCACTACAAAAATAGCCATTTTGTTTCAACACTTCTGCTGTCTTATCAAGTGATGGTGTTGAATATAGAATAAAGGGTTTTAAAAGGATCAAATCAATTAAACATCCCTCAATAAGGGGAAATGCTGTTACATAAGCTGGAATGAAAATCCCTTTTATTCAACACCATCACTTGATAAGACAGCAGAAGTGTTGAAACAGAATGGCTATTTTTGTAGTGATTTTATAACATATCTTATAATATTTTTGTTATAATTTTATAACATATTTATGTTATAATTTTCGAATAATTATATTTGCTCTATGTATTGAGCACTTTTTTAAGAATAGTATTTGTTGGTTATTGGAATTTATTCCATATACACCAATCCTATACTTGTATGTATGTATGTATGTATATATATATATATATATATATATAAAGAAAATCCCGTCCTCTTCTTTTGATGTGATATATTTTATTTGTGTATTTTTGCTTTGTTTTTTGTTGATGATTGTATGTCAGTTGATAAAGGTGTTTAAATGGTAATAATCTGTTTAGCCCTTGTTGATGTGAAAAGAAGCAAAGATAAGGGTACAAATCGAAGACTGAATGAATGAAGTTTAATTATTTTTTTTTTCTTCTCTGACAAGCAAAACATAAAATATCCACTTAAAACTGACACCACTTCAAATTGTATCACCTCAAAAATGACAATTAAATTGTTACCTTAAATCAAGTTTTAAATTAATGCATCATAAAATCAATTAACTGAAAATTACTTCTCTTTATCACATTAACATAAAATAATCTTTTATTAGAGCCTTAAAAATAGACATTTTCAAAGTATATATATATATATATATATATATATATATATATATATATATATATATATACACATATTAGTCAGCACCTGCTCACATCCAAACATCAGGACCCTCTCTTCTTATTCCCTTTATTTCTTCTGGTGGGCGTGGCAGAGATGCCTGTGGTGGTCCAGCTTACTCCTGAAGAGTCATAAGCAGGAGTCACAGAGGAGTGTGGGTGATGGACACAGCTGGGCGAGTCAGGCACTCCTGATGGCATGTCACAGATCCTCTTCATATTGAAGTTCAGACTCAACATATATTAAAACAAAGGGGGAGGAGGTATGAAAAAAATATAAAAGAATAAAAAAACTAAAGGAAAAAACAAAAAGAACTAAATGAACTACTTATCTTCAATGAAGGACAAAACATCTAAATATGTTTCATTACTCAAACGTTAATTTTAGTGGCTACCCATATTTGAGTAAACTCAAATCTGCTCAGTTTTGTATCTTAACATTTTTTAATTAATAGAAGCTGTTGGATTAATAAATAAAACTCCATCACTTCTTTAGAAATTGCTTTGTTTACACTAGGTGATATGTATATTCTGAGTGTCTCAGAAAGATTTGCATTTAAAGGCACTATTCAATGTCTTGACTCTCAATGCATTTTGTGGCCAAGAGATCTAAAGCGTGTTAGATCTACTGACTGTTTTGTTGAATATTCAGGCCAGTAGACGAAAATAAATAAATATACTGTTTAACAAATAAGCGAAGCATCTACTCAAATATGGGTATCCACTAAAAATAACATTTAAATAATAAAATGCTGGATTAATAAATAAAATTCCCTCACTTCTATATAAATATATGCACAACGAATAGAATGGGAGGGTAAATAAGTACAACCAGAGGTATCAGCATTATTTACATTATTCGGACTATTGTCTTAATCTTTTGTCGCCATATTTATTACAACGTTTTGACGTTATGCGCTGAACCTTCTTCAGGTTGTTGGAATGTAAAAACTGAACCCTTTATTTAGCTCACTGGGTAGATTGTTTCTAGTTCACGTCTACCCCAGTGAGCAAAATAAAGGGTTCAGTTCGACATTCCAACCACCTGAAGAAGGCCAGAACATACAACGGCCGAAACGTTGTCATAAATATGGCGACAAAGATGAGGACAATAGTCCGAATAATGTAAATAATGTTCATAATACCTCATCTCAGAAATATAGACAGATATTGGAGGTATCAGCAGTAGGAATCACAAACAGTGACCCAGCAACCTTTCTTTTTTTTCTGCTTACACAGGGAAGGTTGCTTGTACTTAATATATACAGTCTTAAGCACTCTCAAATGGTAATCTGAATGTGATCTGCTGACTACAGCATTAAAAAAATCCCTGGTAAAAAATGGGGCACAAGTCAGATTATTAAGTGTTCCGCATTCACAGAACTGGATCATTAACCTTTATCACTCTGTATGTGACTTCATTTGCTGTACAAAAAGTTTACCCTGTCACTGAATGTGACTTTGATCCTTGAAGAATAGTGTTTGAATTTCATAGTTGTGTTGCCATATCCTGCTATGGCAACAGAAAATGACTTTCAGTGAAATTGACAATAACGATATTGCAAATGAGAGCCCTTGAAAGAGAATTCAGTGGGAAGTAATATTAATAATGCAGAGTGCTAAAAGGTTAACAAGAGCACATAAGGAACAAAGAGAAGTTTGCTTAAATGTTAAACGAATCTTTTATACAATCAATGAAAAGAATAGATCTCAAGTACTGGTTGTAAGATGTTTTTGGCAAACTTGTGCCCATAAAAAAAATAATGTCAAAAGGACGATTTTTTCATTAACACTGCTATCATTTTAACTACCTTCACTCCTCGACAATGTTTATTCATTTAAAAAGTGATGATTAGAATTCTAATAAAACCTAAATATATGAAATTGAATTTATCCATTTTTATTATTCTTGAGAATTGGCAACAAAAATAATAAACGTTATTATATTGTTTATTGGAATGTTCGGCAAAACATCTGCTAATTGCCAACTGGTTCAAACTTTATAAAATAGTAAATAATAAGGATTTCCTTATAGTTGGTTCACATATTTTAATAATTTAGTAAATGTTTATAAATTTATGAATAAAAAATTGTTTTCCTATTTATTTCTTCATAAATTGGTAAATGATAAATATATTGCATTAATTCTAATTAAATTAGTTTTTAGAAGGGTTCAGTTCGAAATTCCAATGTATATCACCTGAAAAAGGCCGGAGTGTACAATGGCCGAAACATGAATATTGGCAGTAAAGTTGAGGACAACAGTCTGAACAATGTAAATAGTATAAATTAGACTTTTGGAATGTTGTAAATATAAAATTATTTTTTGTAAATAAACAATCTAATAAATAAATAGTGTTTAATATTTTTGCTGCATATTGTCAAGAACAAAAAAAAAATGTCTAAATTCCTTGTTTAGGTTTCATTATAATTTTAATCATCACTTTTTAAAACAATCAACATTTGTTGAGTATGGAAGGTAGTTAAAATAATAATGGTGTCAAGGGAAAAAAAAAACATTCTTTTGACACTCTGACAAAGGTTCAAGTTTGCCATGTTTTTTTTTTAGTCATTGTGCATCTATTTATATGTTTTGTCCTCGATTGGCTCTGAAGTATAAGGAGTGATAACAGGTTAGCCATTTTTTGTTGATTCTTTTTGTTATATTTTTCAATTCACCACTTTATGGTGAGTAATAATCATTTTTTTTTTTTATGCTACATGGAATCTCATCCAAAATGTTATCTGCTGCTGGTCCATTATAGGTGGGTGAGTTTTGTGCAGGACAGGCGAGTTTTTACACAGTGGTTGCAAAAGAAGGTCTGGCATCCATAGAGAAGAACATTTTTATATTGTTTTTTTCTCTTCAGCAATAGACTCTATGATTTGCTCTAGAGAGGGAGGTTGACAGGAATATCTTGTGTTGTCATGACAACCTGTTGGCAACCTTCGTTTTCCACTAGCAATAGTCAGTTCCAAAATAGACGAGAGTCCTTTTTATAGGGTCCCTTCCATACTTTCCTAAGCTGTTTAGATTCATTTAAAGCAGTCCTTTCCTAAGAGGGAGTTGTGACCCCTTTGAAAGGTGGTTTAAAAATTCAGAGAGGCTTCAAATGCAAATTAAAAAATTTTTTTTTTTTTTTTTTTGATTTTATATTCTACCTTTCAAATAATTATTTTCTGGTGATTTCAATGTTCCTTGCAAAGAATAAAACTTTGATTTTATATTTAAAATGCAAACAAATCCTCAAAACTTCTGTCATATTAAAATAATGACAATGTTTACTATTTTAATTCTATGGGATTTCAGAACAGCCACAGTGAATTCACCAGTCCCCGCCCACCAAAACAATTTCAGAAAAGGACCAATTTTTTTTTTTTTTTTAGGTTAAATTTACTTTTATTTAGAGTCATTAATTTTGTAATTGAAAAAAAAAAACAAAAAAAAACTTATACAATTTAGTTTCCCTTGAAAGAATAAATAAATACATAGTTTTAGACCTTTTTAAAAAAAAAGAATTGCCTCAGGTGTGGCATTTCATCTGAAGAATGATCTTAGGAGCTGTTTTCTCAATAGATTTTTACACGTCTGGTCTTCAGTAGTGAAAATTGCCAATGGTTGATTTTACCAGAAATGTGTGATATCTCTCAGAGAAATACTTAAATGTATTTTACTAAACATTGGTGGGAGGGTCACAAAAAATTTCAAAATGCCCGCATTAAAGTAAGCATTATGCATGACCTACATCAAGAGTTTTAATACTGATACAGGCATTAATAAAATTCCAGGAAAACCTTTACTATCTAAGATGCAAAAGATTGAGCACTACTGGTGTATTCAGAAAAACTTTCTCAATATAATACAGTGTTGATCAATTTAAATCAAATGATTTTTTTAAATCTCACAAAAATTTTTATTTAAAGCAAAAGTTTTAGAAATAAAACAATTTTTTGTTTTCATGTAATTCCATGAAGCAAGAGATACCCAAATATATTTTATTTAAAAAAAAAAACTGACAAAAACAAAGCTGTAAGTTGAATGTAGATGTACCCAAAATTTTAGAAAATGGTAAAAATTAAATGTAGATTTTTATCAACTAAATTGGGGAAAAAGTCAACCAGATGTAACCCAAAATTGTTAATCTGGCAAACCTAAATTATCCTACTTAATTGCTCAAGCTGTTCATATCAACTTTAGTCTTTCTTTTGCTTTCACTTTCTTTGTGTAAAAATAGAAAAGAAAAAAACATTTTTAAAGTTAATTCAAATAAAAAAAAAAAAAGATTTTAAGAAAAATCAACAACCCTGGTAATATGCTCACTAACTCTTAAGAAATACATTCATTCGTATCAGCTCTCAGGTAAAACATTTGGGAAAGGATTGTAATAAACAATAAATCAGGAATATAAAAAAAGGAATGATAATAACAACAAAACAAAAACAACAGTGATAATAATATTATAATCTGAAGTTGAGACAATTAAGAGACTCGTAACCCTTCAGGGTTATAAGTGCATCACATGTAGTGTAGCTATGGATTGTCTTGGGCAAGATAACCTGATGGAGCCTAATCCTCTCCAGGATGAGTTCAGAGTTCTCCTTCTAGACTTGGTTACCAACCAAGGCTATAGGGCTAGGTCTGTTCTGCTATTTTACCCATAGCTGATGGGAGAAGAGATGGATTCATAGCTTTCCCAAGGGTATTTGCACATAAATGAGTGTAACGAACTCGACTGGAATTCAAACTCGGTTCTCTGACCTCTCATTCTAGGCCATGTTCACACCATAGCACATCCACTTTGAGATGAAGCATTGTCATTTTTTTTTTTTGCTTTAGATTATTCTGATAGGTGACTTCATCGTTACTATTTCTATTTTCTCACCATTTCAGCCAGTACACTCTCTGGCCTTCCTCAAAGTATGCCACCAATCAAATTTGAACAATTTGCATCTATGAATGATATAGATTCATGTTACACTTGCAATTTTGTCAGTAAATCTGGAAAAAAAAACATAAGTACTAGAAACACCAACATGAATAATTTTTGGATGTACTACTACCATTGTTGTTGCTGTAATATTATACTATTATATTAGTAATAGTAGCAGCAATAGTGGAGAGTATAATAAAAAATAAATAACTGGTCACACATATCTAGGGAAGCTAGCCAATCCTATTGCAGACATCTGCTCAGGCAGATTTTGTCTTTGTTCAACACCCACAATGCCAACCTATGGTCTATACTGCAAATATTCTGAACGAACTTTAGTTACATTTTCTGGGAGAGGACGCACGATCAGCAGCCTGAACATGGCCAGCACACTCAAACTCTTGGTCACAATACGTTGTGATTCCATGCTAGCACAACCTTTGACTGCTGACCAATGAGTTCTAACTATCCAGTTTCACTCACAAGGCTTGGGTCAACCCATGGTGTGGTTTTTAGGCACTTTCCAAAGGTGCCGCACTCTGGGATCACCTCCCCCAGACTACCTGAAAAATTGACCATGGTGAGATTCGAATCCAGGTCTCAGGGTCAGGCTCAAGAGAAAACATTCTAACCACTTGGCCTTGTGCTCATCTAATAATAGCATGGAAACATAGAAATATCTAGGTTGGTGAAAGCAGTTGTGCACAAGAACAACCATGAATGGATCCTGATAGACTTTACATTATGTTATCCTGAAAGCATAGCAGATAAAAATACAGAGAGTACATAGACCTAACAGGGCCAATTGGAGAAGTGTACCAAGAAGCAACTCAAGTTGCCACCTTTTGTAGTTGGTGTACTTGGGGGCTATTTCCTAGAATTTCTCTGCTTTGCAAGGTGCCTTGGGGATACCTGACATCATTGGTGGCTGAACAGCTCATGTGCTAAGGAAAAGTTTTGTCTCTCTAAACCGCAGACAGAAGCTGAGATATTATCATCATTCATCTGAAACATCTCAGAGTTGGATAAGATGATGTTGATCATGATGATGAGCACAATAATAATAATAATAATATGATCATTCAATCTGAAATGAGTGAATTGAGAAATACTTTGTAAGTTAATCACGGCCAGTATTTAATGCATTTTTGAATTCCAGTTTTAAGGATTTTTATGTATGCTTGTCATTTTTTAATCATATATATATATATATATATATATATATATATATATATATATATATATATATATATATATTTAAATTCAAGGTTTGAACAACAAAATCTTTGGGGTGGGGAGGAGAGGGTACATTACACACAGCCATTGGTCAAATACCTGGAAGAGAGTAAAAGCTGCAAAGTTTTGAAACAAATGAGAAAAACTGCCTGACTGCAGAATCATTAAAGAATTAAAAAATGAATAATAATAAAAAAGAAAAAAATTAAAAGCATGAGAGAGAAAGAGAGAGAAAGAAAGAAAGAGAGAAATGATGAAGTGGAATTCATTGATGAATGATTTTTTTGTTTTCTTTTTGGGCTGGATGAAAGCATGAATGGTGACAAAAGAAAGAAAAATAATTATGAGGGTTGAAAATAAAATAAAAGCCATTTATAAAATATTAATCGGGCATATTCCTTAACAAAATAAATGAAATCAATTCTGTGGTACCAAAACAAAAGTGGAGGCAAATGGGATGGACTTAAAAACAAAAAAAAAACAGGAAAGGTAATAATAAAAACAACAATACATGAAAATTAGAAAAGAATAAAACAATAGAGAAATATCCAAATGAAATTATTTAAACTGACAATAAAGTCAGTGCTGACCCCATCCTTAAACATTAAAATCATCTGACACCCCAACCAACAGTACTACTACTGCTGCAGAAAAAAAAAAAAAAAAAAAAAGTAACATCTTTTTTTTTGTATGTCACTTATGGAAATACAAAACTGGCATTAAAATCTGGAATATTTATTTAATAAAAAAATGAAAAATATTTTCTAATTCTTGAATTTTTATTTTTTGAGAAGATTAGATAACCATTTTTATTTTTTTCAGTTCTGTAATTCAGAACCAACTTTTGTTTGGGGCCACCTTCTGGATGTCAAAGAATCACCTAAAAATTTAAGATTCCATGCTTTTTTTTTTTTTTTTTTTTTAAATTAATTTACTAGCTCACTTCAGCTCAAAGAGAATTTCTTTTCCTGAAGTTATTTATCATATATTCAATAATCACTATTCTGATAGCTAATGGTAATTTTAGGCCTGTTGGATTTAAAATTTTAGGTAACTAAAAATTTGGATATCATGCGCTAATAGGTTAAATAGTTTCAGCATCCAATCTTAGTAGAAGTTTAAGTAAAGATATGACACTTACTAATTATTAAATCTACAGGGTGGCTCCAAACTTTAGGCCAATAGTGTATATATCTACTACTGATACGAAATATCTGAACAAAATATGTAAGATGGAGTATGTGAACATTTTCTTACATTAAATCACTATATTTTACATTTATTTTGACATTTTTCGATGGACAAACCTCATTGATTTGTTCATAGATATTTATTTTATTATTCAGAAATACTTATTTTTAACTGTATCAACTTAAATTTTTGAAAAGTTTTTCAAATTAACCACAATCTTTCGAAGTAGCAAAGTTACCATGGTAATGATTTTTCCTTAAGTTGTTTTTAGTTTTAATGATATTGTTACTGAATGAAAGGTTGGCAACAAAATAAAAAATTTAAGCATCCAATTGGCTTTCACATATTCTGTCTTATGATATAATGATATATAATTTTGTATAATTTTATATATCATCAAACAGTATTCAGAAAAACAGTATGACAAATTAGAAAAAAGTTTTTGTATCGTGTTTTCTCCATTAAAATTCACTCTGATGAAATTCTAATGGATGAAATGCATCACAAAAACTTTTATCCAATTCATCATACTATTTTTAAAAATTCTGTCTTATTCTATGAACAGCAGCTGTCAGCGCTAATGCATCGCTCTTAATTAATGAATAGAGCTCTCTGGGTATCTGGCGTTTGTTTACATTTGTAAAAACAGTATGCTAGAATTTGTCTTTCTTTCTGTTAAAGTGGCAATGGCTTAGTGGTAGAAACTCTGACTAATACCAAATCAGTCGGGTTTTGATCATGGCTTGAAGCATTCAGTTGTCTAGTTGCACTGATGAGCTGTGATACAGTGAAAGAGGCCTGTATATGAATGACATTATATATATATATATATATATATATATATTGTTAAGTAATGAAAATCTTGATAATCACAAGGAGGATGAAATCTGGGGAGCTCAATGTTAAATCAGAGCGATTAATTTAATTTAATGAAAACAGACGACTTTAAGGGTCCATGGTTATAATTTATTCCCCCAGGGAGTTTCTTTTTCTTTTGAGGGGTAGTATTAAGTTGATGTAAGGTAATATAGAGAGTGGTGAGAGATAGTGTGAGAGACATGGTCGAAATAAGAGAGGGAAGGGAGAGATAGGAATGCTTTTAAATCCATTTTTATTACAATACTGTAAAATGTAAAAAATTATATGTAAATTTAAATTCATATTTTCATCCTTGGAAGTGAGGTCTGATGATCCAGGGAAAAAGAAACTCCCTGGGGAAATAAATTATAACCATGAACCCTTAAAGTCATCCGTTTTCATTAAATTAAATATATATATATAATATATATATATATATGATAAAAATATAGTTTTAAGGTTTGCTATATTTATGGTTAAATGTTTATGCCTGAAATATGAGAGTGCCTTAATCACAAGGTCATCTACAGTAAATTTGTGCCCTGGCTCTTACAACATTTCACCATTCCTGGCAAATTTTCTATCATCACAGTGTGGAATACCTATTTACAAAAGTGATGGAAAGAACATGACTCTAAATGAATTCAGCTAGATAAAAAAAAAAAAAAAACAAATTCTAAAATTCCAAGCATCCCTCTGTCAGGCTTATGCATTGTTCTACCAACATAACAAATTCAATTCGATAAAGTCCTGAAGGACGAAACATGTCACAAGTAAACTTTTTCCTCTTTTTGTCATTTCCCAATTATACATATATATATATAATATATATATATATATCGGAATCAAACAGGATATTAAGATAAAGAACAAATAGGAAATATCAATATAACATGTTTCATTTTTATTAAATCTTCCTTTCTCTCAATTTCTGATAAAGCTTTCATAAAAATGAAACATGTTAGATTGATAAACCTATCCTTTTTGTTCTTTATCTTATCTTATATAACAATAACTCCCTTGGATTGAAAACTCAGTAACAGTTGTAGATTTGGTGTACTCAGATGGATTCTTCATTGTTTTTTTTACGTCTTTGTCTTCATTTGATTTCCCATTTGGAGTTTCTTGATTCTATAGACTTGATCCTATTGATTTTTTTCTTTTATGGTAAGTTTGTTTCTTTTTTGCAGGTTTTGTATTGGTAGGATTTGCTTTTGTACTTTCCCTTCACCTCCTAGCTGGTTTATTTTATATATATATATATATATATATATATATATATACATTAAGTCCTGTTAGCAAAAAAGGATTTTACCATTAATCACATTAAAATATAATCTGCACACTCTAATATATTTACATCAGATCTGCAGCACAGTAATAATCAGAATCTTAAATTCTGTGTAAAAATACTAAAACATTTTTACTCTACTAATTGGGTTATACTAACTCAATTTCACTTTAACAGATAAATATATATAACAAGAACATTTTGCGGATTTCTAACTTTCCAAAATTCAAACAAAATTCTTACTTGATCGATTTGAACAAGAACTTTAGCGTTGCTACATTGCACACTCCAAAACATATATTCAACTGTCAATAAATAGCATAATTTAAAAAAATATCTTTCAGTCTACACATATTTCATCTTAGTATTTGCCTATATATGAGGAAATTGCACCCTGAAGATGACAATTTGAAATTGTCAAAAGTACTTGTTATGTCTCTTCCATCTGACAACAACTCGAATATAAAGATCATATTTTTATTCAAGGAATTGATAGTAAGTTAATGTCTCATTAGGTCCTGTTAGCCAAGTGATTTCGCCATTAATCATAGTAACATTGCTATTTAAGTCTTTGTATAAATTGTTTCTTTATGATATAAAATATAAGCTGCACACTCTAATATATATATATATATATATATATATTTTTTTTTTTCTAAAGAATTAATGGATTTATTTTTAATTTGACATTTTTATGACTTCAAATGTATTCAAAATAGACACCTTATTTTTATTTTAAACTATTTTCTGGTCTAGTCTGTGTCTCATTAATAGATTTAATATACACTGTTTAAAATAAAATTGGGGCTTGTTATATTCATTTATGTGCAAATACCCATGGGAAAATTATGAATCCAACTCTTCACCCCAGCTACGGGTTAATTAGTAGAACTTGTGTCAGTAAAAGTCATTTTATCTCCAAAAATATTATTACAATCTAAAAATATTCTCTGGCTTTAAATAACCTGTGAAAGGTTGATAAGCTGTTAAAAAAAATCAATCAATCAAGATTATAGAGTTATTCCATGGTTTTGTTGATAGCAGGATAGTATGCGCTATGCTAGGTCTACATACAGTTTTGAATTCAAAATTGTCCTAGACTAGTTGCCAACCACAGCTAGAGAGCCTAGTCTCTCCTGCTATTTAACCCATAGCCGGGGGTAGAAGAGATAGATTCATAGCTTTTTCAAGTGTATTTGCACAAAAGTGAATAATAAATTTTGGCTGGAATTTGAATCTGGCTTGCCTATTTTTTGTTTTGATTCACTAACCATTACATAGAAAAGTCATTTACATTTCTTGTTTTTTTTTTTTTTACATTTTTTTTACTGATGTTCACCCAATACAATGCCCAAGAGCCACTCTGAATAAGGTGTGTGATATGAATGTAAGTGTAGGAAGTAGAAATTAAAGATATGAAGGATAGGTTACAATTGATCCTTGACTTATAAGTTAAGATATGAAGAAAAATATATACTGAAAAAACAAAACAAAATCCTTATATACGATTATGCTGTTTTAATGTTAATATGTCAACGTCTGACGTTTCGGTCTAATAAGCCATCTTCAGGACATATTCATAAATATAACATTATCAATACAACATGACAAAGACGATGTACATTAGAACAAGACTTATCCAAACAAATAACTGAAAGTTTTATAATATCAGCGCTCCGTTTAAAACATGGTCACGTTGTCGTCACGTGGGCGACGCTGTGAAAACGTATTCCTACAATTTTGAGTATTTTGAATGAAAAATGAAAAGAATTCTATTTTGAACTAAAATTTATATGTACGCTTGTCGAGCATTAATCTCGCTAGAAAAGGGGAAATATTAAAGAAACCAGGTCTAGTATTCACCGTGCGTACATATAAATATCCATATATTTGCTTACAAGTTAAGATATATAGCATTTGAGAAAGTATCCGCAAAATAGTGGTACTTGTCTGAATGAAACTTCCTCCTTACAATTGGAATACAGAAGAAACGAGAGTGATTAGACGTAGCATAGCGGGCATTAACTGTAAAAGTGGGAAGTTAAAGAACGGAGCTCATGGAAATAGTGACAGAGTAGTGATAAGTTTGCAATGTTGCATCTGCGGGAAAAAGACCACAGAGTGGAGGATAAGTCATCACTCACAAAATTGCATCAACGATTTCAAACTCTATGAAGGCTGGAAAATGAGGAATTGGCAGTTCCAGACCAAATATAGCAGCCATTCTCCATTTTGGTTCTAATCTGACTTGTAAAGATAAAGCATGGCAGGAGAAGTCAAGTACTTTCTGGAATGGTACAATTTCCTCAGTACCCTTAGCAATGGATTGTATATACCAGGTGTCACAACATAATTGTCCATCCCACAAAATGTTTAATATCTAAAAAGCCACTAAACTAACTGAGTTTCTTTTTTCCAGGTTTTCAGATAAGACATTTAGCCATCTTGACACCGTTTGTCATAAGAATCACCGAAAAATCCTTTGATTTATTCAGCTAGAAAGAGAACAGTTTAAAATTATTTTGTGTCAGACTCACTGCCTTCCCAAATGAGCAATGGTGAGAGGAAAAAGATCATTCAAGCTTTCAGTAATGGTACCAACATTCATACTATGGCTTCCACCTTCAATGTCCATTCAAGAACCATCAAGAGAATGGTGAATAAGTCTAAAAAAGAGGGAACAGTAGAGAGGAAAATTGGATCAGGAGGTCACAACAGGAAGAGGGATCATTTATACTTAGAACTAAAGAGATCAATTAGAAAAGATCCAACTCAATCAATAATATGTTTGGTACATGAGAGAGGAGTTTCAGCTATGACAGTCCAAAGAGCAGTAAAAAAAAGACTTGAAAATGAAATTGTATGTGAAACTGGTGAGGCGCCTTGTTACTCCAGTGTTGTATCTCATGTTTTTTAAATAACAGTGGGAAATAAATAAGGAAGAGAAACTCGTAGGTAAGTAATGAAATCGAAGGTTTAGTACACAAAGGTACACTTAGCAATGGACCTAACACTAACCCTCCTCAACTCCACTTAACCCAGCTTATTTACATAAATGGTTGATTCCATTCTTTTATGTCCTATATGACATCCAGAACAGAAAGAAGATTAAAGAAGGTGAAGATCATCTTGAATAAGTTGGAAAATGATTCTGGAATAATATATATATATATATATATATATATATATATATATATTTGAACACTTTGTCATTTTTGTTTATGATTGATTTCATCACGATTCTTCTGTTAAGTTTGGAGAATAATTATACATTCTTATTGCTTAAAGTAGAGTTCAATAGTGTTATAAAAACCTCAGAGAATTCCAGTAAGATATCTTTAATCAATAAGATACAATGGTTCAAAGCTTAGTCTAACAAAAGGACAATTTTGCTTTTACACCTGGTATATGAGTTTCGTTTGAAGTCTGGAGTGAGCTTGAGTCCTTTAGATGTTCAAAGTAAAAAGGCTCATTTAACAAAACATGAAAACAATAACACAAAACTTAAGCATGGTTGATAGAGCAGTTAATCCCTTGAAACTTGGGATTACTAGTTGATCCTAGCAGCTTACTCAACAAGATAAGGATATTTTTGTACGTTATTGTAACCTGTGATAATCTGGATGTAATTGAAATCATGAAATGGCTGAAAGAGGTTTAACGATAACCAGGTGTGAACAGAACAACAGAAGATATGCACAGTGTTGATAGCAGACACAGAAAGAAAATTATAAAAACTCCTACAGAAGGGAGCAAAGGAGAGCGAGAAGAAAGGATTAAACATCAACTGCAAGAAGACAGACATGGCTGTTAGCAAAAGGATGATCCTAAAGTGTGAATTGCAAATCAGAGATACCAAAATCAAATGAGTGCAGAAATTTAGATATCTGGGAAGTTTCTTAACAGATGACTGACCGTGTGACGTAAATCTGAAGGTGTATTCAGATAGCCAAAGATGCATTCCAAAAGCTAAGCAGAGTATTAAGAAATAGAAAAGAAACTTCAGTAGAAACAAGGACAACTGTTATGTGATATCTCTCCTTTTGTATGGTGGTAATTGCGGGACAATCTCCTCAAAGATGAAGAAAAGACTTAAAGCAACAGAAATGTGGTTCTACAGAAGGATGCTGAGGATAATATGAACCGAACACGTGAGCAACAACAAAATTTTATAGAAAATAGAAACACAAAGGTAACTTATAATTAACATCAGTAAGAAACAGTTGCGGTTTCTAGGGCACAAAATGAGGAAGGAGAGCTTGGAAAATTTGATACTCACAAGACAGATTGAAGTCAAAAGAGACAGAGGAAAATAGTGCATTGGAACTTGAGTAAATGGATGGTGGAACAGGGCTTAAGGGAAATAACAGAAAGACAAAATATATTAAGAGCCACAAGAGACAAGAAGTTGTGGAGAACCATGATTGCCTACATCCTGAAGGGACACAGTATACAAAAACACAAACTTATTAAATAGCTTACTCACTGTTACACCCTGCTTCTTAGTATGTCATATGAGTGTTAAATTTTTTAGTCCTTCTTTCTTCAAAATTTCAACTGTCGCTTTCTGATTGTAAGATTCTGTGTTCCTATTTGTCATAAGTGTTCCTTGTTGCTAACACGTTCTGTCTATGGTGTTCTTAGCCTTTGTTGGTAAGATTATGTCTCCGTAACTTCAAGTCTTTAACAATAATTAGGAACAGCTAAAACACTGAGAAGAAGAAGAAGAAAAAAAAAACACAGTTACATGAACGTTTGTCTGCAAAATAAAGGTCAGTGGACATTGTTATAAATAGACTAGCAGCATGGCCTGGCGTTGCCCGTGCTTGATTCAAAAATCGTACGACATACAGTAATCGCTATCACTTGACTTAAAATATTTTGGCCCTTCTTTGCCTTTAAAGGAGTGCTCTTTGCCGTGCTGATGTTGCTACATGACTTACTTCTTGCCTATCTCACACTGTGAATTTTTTCTAAGCTCTATACTAAACCTTAAATCTGTTACGAAAAAAGAACTAAACAAAATGAACACAAAACAATCAGCTTTAAAAAAGGACTCGTAACTGGAAAAACCGAATGAAAAAAGAATGTTAATAATGAATACTTTTTCACACCCAACCCAGTTCTGCGGAATCAGTCAACATTGAGTTTAAGCAAGTGAATGAGCCAATTGGAGTAAAGTGCCATGCAGATTTAAATTTTTCTCACTTGTGACGAATGCAGCTATTGATTTTTTTTGCATGCTAGCATGTTAGTTAACATTCATGTCAGTCAGCTGTTGGCTCTCATGCTGGCCAATAGAATCTTCCTGCCTATTCATGGCAGCCAGCTATAGGCTCTCACTCTGGCCAGTAGAAAATGGCCACAAACTACATGAAAACTGCTGTAGAAGCATGAAAAAATCGATTATTTCCACTATTGATGGGAGTTGGGAAATGCAATGTCGGTCTTGCCCTTCCCGCTAACTTGGAGCATGTGCATGTAAATTTTGGTGCAAATCTGTCAAAAATTGCGGCGGTGCATTCGTTACACACACACACATACACATCCTGCCTAGATAGAGATTCTAAAATTTTTATGTTCATTTTTCTCCTGTGTGCAATATAACATTAAGGAGTACATCTAATGATACTCATTTAATAAAAGTCAAAGGAAAGAAACAGCTTCTAAGGAGGTAACTATGTAACAAATATGCTTTCTTAGACCTGCTAATTCTTGAGTAAATCCTAAACGTATTGTAGTATGTGACACCCTGAATGTAATTTAAATCAACCCATAGCTGTAAGAGGTTGCTGGGATCCATCTAGCCAGGTTCTTGTTGCTATCGGAGTGTTGTGATTCCAAACATTTAATAATAACACCACATCTTTTAAATGAAACATTAAAAAAGGTTATTTTCTGAAGGCAAAGTAGAAACAGAATATTAGTTGAAATAACATTTATATATTCTTTTTAGAAATCAACAATGACAATAAAAATGTTCAATTTTCACTGCAGTGAAGTTTGTTTTATGAAGTAATTTAAGTGTTCTTAGTGCCATGGGAAATGTGAGACCAAACTTATTTTATGATGGTCAGCCTAAGGTGTTTGTGAGGTTAATCAGCAGATCCCATTTCTTTATTTTTCTTAGTAACTTTATAGTCCATTGTGGGGGGTGATTTATCAATCATGTAATTACGTGTTTTGCTTTTAATTTGAATTTCCTCTACTGCTTAGGTATTAAAAAAAAAACATGCTTCAAAACAAGGGAGGTAACTTTATAAACATTTTTAATCTTTACTCAATCCTGCTTAACACACTCTCGGCGGATTGTTTTACACTAGCTTCAAGCTGAAATGGCTTACTTACATTGAAAACCAGCATTCGAAGTTTTGTTACAACCCTCTTTAAGCCTGATTAAAATTTAAGACTTGTATTAAATACCTTCAAGCATTGTAGTGATATTAAACAAAGTTGACTGAAAAGTTCTTTATTTTGATTATGCAGTTTTCTATGCTAAATGAATGCAATAAAAAACATCTTGCTTTCAAGATTTTACTTTACTACTGGGTTTTATATGAGGTTTTAAATGTTATGCATGAGGAAAAATAATCATTATATGGAATTATTATTAACACATTATCATGTGAATATTGAGATTTATAAAGAAATAAACAAATGTAAATTAAACATTTTTGGAAAATTCCTTTCAAGTAGCTGAAAATGAACACTGATTTCAGTTTAAACTTATAAATTTTAACCATAAAACCTTTGAGAACTTTTTTTTAGCGATCGGATATTTTTTAAAATAATTTTTCAATCATTACATAATATGGTCAGCAGGTTTGATCACAGTGACAAAGAAGGGAAGTTAAAAAGTGACAGGACTGGATTTTCAGCCAAAGTGCAAAATTGTGATTCAGGAAACATAATCATAAATGCTTTGGTCATTTTTCTGTGATTTTGAAGTTTATTTTTTTATGCAAGACATTAGGATATCTACTTAAAACAAACCATTCAACTATTGATAAAGTAATCCATTATTTAGCTTACATAAAAGAACTTTTTTTTCTCACAAACATAAACTGATTCACTAATTCTTTGTGTGTGCATATGTGATAATATAAATACACAGATACATACAATTTTCTCACACATATTACACAAAAAGTAACTATTATATATATATATATACATATAGTTAAACCTAGAGAGCCAGACAAACCTACCAAGGTTTCACCTAAGCGGATCGTCAGGGAAGGCTGGCTCCTTTGGATACTTGCATCGGGGTTTTTTTCTTTGAGCCTTGAACTCGTATGCTGGATGATTATTTTCAGTTAACATACATGTTCTTGGTTCTTTCTTTTTTTATACCTTTTTTTTCCCTTTGGTATTGCCTTCTTTATTTGCAAATCAATATACCAAATGTTTTCTGAGTGAGTATAGTTTCTTATACTTATAAGATTTCTATTAATAATATATATATATATATATAAATATGTATGCAAAAGTTCTAAGTGCTCTTTTTAAAACTAGAAACTGAAAACAGTTCATAAGTGGTTCTTCACTAGAAACTTTTGCATGCACACACACACACACACTCATATATAGGTACCTCCAGAAATTTTCTAAAAAAGATGATACTATGATGAAAAAAGGCCCCAAACTTGATAAAAAGAAAGTTTTATCATCAAAATGTTTATGTTATTATTAAGAAGAAAGACCGAAATATCTTTTGGTTATTTTCTTAAATTTTTTAATCCTTTCTAGTATGTCTGAAATTTAGGTAAATAATTGTTTTCCTTGCGTCAGCAGGTGGGCCAAAGATTAGTATAGGTAATCTTAGCATCTTTTTTTTTACATTAAAAACACACTGATTTGGAAATTCTTTAAATTTTTAGAACTTATTCACAAATGAATGAAATTATTTTTGAAATTTTGTTTTTTTTTTTTTTTAGAAAATCTTGGTAAAAATATTTTTTTTCTTTATATCTGTTGGGGTAATTTTATAAAATTTCGAGAAGTTAAAACTTCGGCCTCTTAATATTTATTTGTTAAAACAGGACTACTTGAAGTATTTAAATCCTCAATTTGTTTTTGTCAAAGAGGTGTTTCTCTTTACTGAAAATCGGCTCTGAATAGTAAAATGAAAAAATGCAACTACACACACACACATATATTATAGCCATTGGTGTCTGTTGGATTTTAAATCAGCCCACTGAAACCAGAAAGTGTTATATATATATATATATATATATATATATATATATATTACTTAAACATTATTTTTAGTGGATACTTGTATTTGAGCAAACGTTCTGTTTATTTATTAAATAATATTTATTTTTGTCTACCAGCCTAGATATTCAAGAAAGCTTATTAAAAAAAATATCTGCTATCCATCAGGATAAATAAGTAAATAAACAAAGTGTCTACCCAAATATGAGTATCCACTAAAAATAATGTTTAAGAAATAAAAATCTACCAGATTGATAAATACAAAGTCCATATCTATATATATATATATATATATATATATATATGTAATATATATATATATATATTATTTATACATTATATATGTGTGTGTATATATTATTAGAATGTGTGTGTGTATATATATATCAATATATCATATATATAGAGCTAACATACTTATATTTGGATTGATGTGAGTTTGTGACCCTGGGTTTCACGCTTTTGTGATCGTCAGACAAACTGATTCATTTTTTAAAAAATTTTGGATTTATGTGGATTGCGTGTATTGGCGTTATTATGGAAGTGAGGGCGGGGGGAAATCGTCGTTGTGATGTCGCTCATGCTAACGCAAACATAGATGCATGCCTGAACACCCGTTGAGGTACACAGATGCACATACACACTCAATCGTCCACCGGGGCTTATACAGACATAAACATATATGGACAGTATGGGACTTGACATATGTATGTATATGTGTGCTGTTGTCTCTCTCTATATATATATATAATCAATCAGCTAAGTGACAAATCTGTATTAATCTTATATATATATATATATATATATATATATATATTAGGCATTTTTGTTGTGATTTTTATAAATCTGTGGAATGTAATCTTTATAAAGAAAAATAAAATGTGGTTAGCAGAATTCAAAACCTGAGACCTTGTGGAACACTAGATGCACCAGTTCTCTGTTGTGGCCTTGCCAAAAAGTGTGATTGGTTCTGCATAAGCCTTGATCATTATTATCAAATCACTAGCAGCATGGCCCAGTGTTGCCTGTACTTAATTCAAAAAAAATGTATGACTCATACAGCAATCGCTATCACTTGACTTAAAATATTTTTGCCCTTCCTTGACATTAAAAGAGTGCTCGTTACCATGCTGATGTTGCTATATGCCTTACTTCTTGCCTATCTCACATTGCAAATTTTTTCTAAGCTCTATACTAAACATTAAATCTGTTACGGAAAAAAAAGAACTAAACAAAATGAAGACAAAACGATCAGCTTTAAAAAAGGACTTGTAACTAGAAAAACCAAATGAAAAAAGAATGTTAACAACAAATACTTTTTCACACCCAACCCAGTTCTGCGGAATCAGAATCAATGTTGAGTTTAAGCAAGCAAATGAGCCAATTGGAGTAAAGTGCCATGCAAATTTAAATTTTTCCCACTTGTGACGAATGCAGCTATTGATTTTTTTGCATGCTAGCATGTTAGTTAACATTCATGTCAGTCAGCTGTTGGCTCTCACGCTGGCCAATAGAATCTTCCTGCCTATTCATGGCAGCCAGCTATAAACTCTCTCACGCTGGCCAGTAGAAATGGCCACAAACTACATGAAAACTGCTGTAGAAGCATGAAAAAATCGATTATTTCCACTATTGATGGGAGTTGGGAAATGCAAAGTCAGTCTTGCCCTTCCCGCTAACTTGGAGCATGTGCATGTAAATTTTGGTGCAAATCCGTTGAAAATGGCGGCCGTGCATTCGTTACACACACACACACACACACACACACATTCTGCCTTTTATAGATAGAGATAAGTGTAGAGAGTCTAGCTGTTTAGTTCTAAGAACTGAAATGCTGTACCCTCATACACCGAAAATGACAAGAGAGTCCAATATAGAGTCAATAAATAGTTGAAATAACTTATCTTTTGACTAACTTCAAAGTTTTACAGACGCACTGCTCATCAGAGTCATATAACTCTATTGAATTATTACCAGATATCATATCTGTACTCCTTGTAAGAAATGTTAATTATAGACTCCAAACCAATTTCAAATTTGTACGAAAGTCCATTACGAATGTGACATCATTTAAATATTCAGAAGAGGCATAATATGACAATATTAAAGTTATAATTTTTTATTTGTTTTTCTTGTCATTTTGCCATTCTAAAATATGTTTTTATAAAATCTTAAAAAAGTAAATAAACCCAGCAAATTCACCAATGATTACATAATTGGGAAGATTAACCATTGGAATATTCAGAAATACCAATTATTTACTTGTTTATTTTTAAATTACTTAGTAAATTATTTTTCTTATTCATCTTACATTATTGACTTTAAGCAAATATAAAACCAATCTACTACTACAATCATCACAACATTTAATTATCATATTTTTATAAAAGTATTTATATAGAAAAACACAGGAAAATAAACTTGGTAAATATTAGCAACAATTATTTATAATTATCATAATGAAAAGAAAAATTGAGAAGTATAAACAATCAATTAGTGATGAGTGGACGGAGTGATTCTTGAAAGGTCCGCCTACGAAACTCTGGAGTTAGGATGCTGAAGGCAACATCAATCAGCTAAGTGACAAACTTCCAAAAACATGTGTAGCAAAAATATGAAGATTAAAATATAATATATATACTAAAACAAATCCACATCATAACTAAAAATGTTTGTGGTTTTCCTCTTTTTAAAATATACATTTTTCTTTCATTGGAACAATTATAACCTTTTCCCTTATATATTTTTCCCTTTATATATTTTAGAGTCTCTTTATATATTTTATATATATATATATATATATATATATATATATATATATATACACATGTGTGTGTGTGAGTGTGTGTATGTATGTGTGTGTGCTGATTCATGTGCAATCTAACGGGGACATGCACACACACATAATACACAAAAATGGAAATAGATTTGACTGTCTCAGGGGGTGATGTGGGGATTGGTGGGCATCTATCATCAACACATCTGCCATTGCCACCACTAAGACCAAACCTAATTATTTTATTACAACTTAATAGACCATCTTCAGGACATATTCATAAAACATAATTAACATAGACCATATTCAATTCAACATGAAAACGACGATGGACATAAAAGCAATACCAATCCAAACAGATAACTGAAATCTTTTATAAGATCAGCGTTCGTTTAAATATGATCTTTGTCAGTAGTCACGTGGGTGATGTTGTGAAAACATATTCCTAAAATTTGAGTATTTTGAATGAAAAACGAAAAGAATTTTATTTTGATCTAAAACTTATATGTACGTTTGTTGAGCATTAATCCTGCTAGGAAAAGAGAAATATTAAAGAAGCCAGGTCTAGTGTTCACTGTTCGCATATTAGGATTTTTGTTTGTTTTTTCAGTATATTTTTCTTCATACTGTCAGATCTATATCCATATATTTGCTTACATATATATGTCGAGTCTGGTTTGCAATCTCTTCGTCACCGAGGCTCACTTGGAACAGTTGGTATGATGTTCGCTTGAGAACCCAACTGTCAGGGTTTCAATTCTCGGTAGTGGATGCGCACTGCTGATGAGTCCCAAATATAGGAATAAACGGCTGTCCAGTGCTTTACATTCTGTGGAGGTTTCTATCAGACTCGATGAATTACTCATATATATATATATATATATATATATATATATATATATATATATATATATATATATATATAGAGAGAGAGAGAGAGAATAAAAGATTTGTCACTTGGCTGATTTGTGTTACCTTCAGAATTCTGACTCCAGAGTTTTATAGATGGACCCTCCAGGAATCATTCTGTCCACTCAGGGAGTATATAGAAATATACAACCCCAAAAACTGTGATTTGAACAAAAATGCTTAAACGTTTTGAGATAAATAGAATCAAAATTAGAAGCAGGCATATATGACCATTTTTAATGATTTTCAAGATTTGTGATAGATTCAGACTAAATAATATTTGGCATATTTGTTTGTTTTTTTAATGGTCATTGCAAACAGCTTTTAAATCAAGCATACAATCATTTAAAAACACCAATAAATGTAAAGCAAAACAAAAAATAAAAAAGAGTTTTCTGTAAATAGGAATAATAATTTATTCAAATATAAGAATCTGCTGCTAAACAGACAAAAGACAAAATAGCATTCTTATATACAGCAATAAAAATGCAATTTATGGGATGGAGTTTATAAAATAATGAACAATGCAACATTAGTGAGTTACATTAAAAGTCCACATGTCAAAATCACTTCCTAAAATTTTAGTTGCATCAGCAGCAGCATCACAGGAGGTGCAGGTGGCCTAATGGTTAACGGCATGAAAAATGGAAGTGGCCAACAAAGCTCAAACTCTAGCTGAAACAGTCTGCATTCTCTTCACACTAATGCCTTTGGGAAAAGGTATGAATCCACTTCTTCCCCACCCACTAACAATTGGGGAAATAGTAGAACAAATAAATCTCTTTTAACCATATCAGGTAGGCTATCTTAAGTGTTGGGCTAGCGTCCCAGACCTGTAAAAGTTTTATTTCCTACTGGAATTGCAACAGCACAACTTAGTGGCATTGCAACCCCTATGTTCCCCAAAGAGTCTACAGGAATAAACAGCAGCATCAAGTCATTTTTGGAATTTGGTAATTATTTTAGAAAATTATGCTTCCATCTCAATATTTCAGGCAGATTTCAAAGCAGTGTTTCACTATTTAAACACAGACTATTTTCCTCATCTTTGTTGTTGCTATCATGACATTTCAGCTGTGGTTCCCTCCAGACAACATCAGGTGTATATTGATCCAGGTAACCTATAGGAAATTCCGAACTGAATCTTTTATTTAATCTACAAAATAGACTATTCTAGATCCACTGCCCAAAGTCTCGACCAAAACATTGATAACAACAAGATGAAGCCAATAGTCCAAATGTAAATAATAATAACTCTAAATCCCAGAAATTCAGACAGAATTTCACTGTTGCAAATGTTTTATTTAACTTGTAATCCCCCACACTTTATTCTTATTACCAAAAAGTTTGAACATTTGATACTTCCTATAATGATTTGTTTTTTACAGCTTATCAACCTTTTGCAGGTTATTTAAAGCCAGAAAATATTTTTAGATTCTAATAATTTTTTACTGATACAAGTCCTACTAATTAACCCCTAGATAGAGGGAGATGAGGTGGATTCATACCTTTCCCAAGGGTATTTGTGCATGAGTGAATATAACAAACTCGGCTAGAATCGGAACTCAACATCTCCAATTTCCAATTCTGAGCTGTTATCCATTACACCACCTGCACATCCAAGCTAACAGCACCTGGTATTCCTAAGTGGTCACCCATCTAGGTACTGACCAGAGTCGACATTGCTTAACCGGTGATTGTACAAGAACCAGCATTTCAATGTGATATGGCTGCACGCTGATACTACCTAGATAAAAAGAAAAGTTAAACCAGTCTATGAACTGAAACTGGTATATTTAGGCAATATATCAGTATGGGAGTGAAAAATATGGTATATTGGTCTTTATGACACATTCTCATATATAAAAAATTAGAATAGATACATATTATATCAAATTTTAGCCATGAAAAAAAGAATCATTTAAGCAATCTCCTGTGAGATATTTAAATCTTCAACCAGAATAGGAGGTAACATATATGGCAGCACTTGTGGAACATTACCAAAAAATAATCCCAACTATTTACCAAAATGGGTTAAACTTTTTATAAAATTGGGAAATCTTCAAAGCTCTCCAATGTCAGTAGCACAGAAATCTTGTTGCTTCTACATTATTTTTATATATCAATTCAGTTATTTTTTTTTTAAAATATTATTTAAACAGGATTTCTTTAATATTTAGTCTTTATACCAAATTGCTTCTTGAAAAACAAAAACATTTGTATGTAGAAAGACAATTACAAAATTAGTAGATCTAAGTTATAAAATCTGACATGTTTTGAAATTTGAGATGAAACAACATTTTTTTTTTTTTGAAGCTCCAAAAATAACGGATCCGAAATTTAACTTAAAAAAAAATATAAATATTGCTTGAAACTATTAATTTAATATAATTCGCAATTATTATGTCTTTTATTATATGTAATTTTGATTATTATATTTATATGTATTCATATATGTATTTATTATTACTTCTTTCAATTTTTTTTTCAGTGTTACCATTTTTTCTCTATTAGTTTTCGTACAAATGAAGATCATTTGTCATTTTACTTTCTGTTTTTACTTACCTAAATTTATATTTATCAACTTTGCCTTTTCTACTCTCATTTATCTTTCATCATTTGATAGTTTAGGTGTTCGTACTAATCTAAAAGCTAGTATAGGTTACTTTTAATATTATAAATAATGACTTTATAATGTCCATGTATTTCAGGCTTAAATCCCAAATTACATTTTTCGTTTTGTTTCAGCTACTTTTTTTCCACAATTAGCAAACTTTTTAATCTTTATGTAAGAGCATTTTTTAATTTGTTTTGCTTTCTCGGATTTTTGTTAACAGATCGCGACATCTATCAGAGTGACGAAATTTAAATTTTTATCATTGCATTATTCCAAAATTTTAACACATCAACAAAGAGCTATTAATGTCAACAACTGAGCACAAAAAGTTATTAATTAAAAAAATTAGTAATTAATGTATAATATTATCCATAATTACATGTACAAGAATGTCGTTTTTTATAGAAGTTAAAAAATTACCATAAATACGTAAAAAATGCGTATATTGTTGAAAATTCCTTTTTCCACAATATAGATATTTGTGCAATGTTATAATGCCTATTACCTAAACAATAATAATACTGAATTTTTTTTTTTTTTAAACATTAAAGTATATTTAATCACATCTCCCTAATAGCTGTCGTGATCTGTAAGAAAAAAAAAATTTTGGATAGCTTCTAAAATGTGTAATAATGTTTATATATGTTCATTATATATATTCCAAAAGGTGGTCATAGCTAGGGGTGGTAGTGGGGACAGGCTACTAGTGTCTATGAAATGCTCCCATGGCATGGGTCTTGAATAGTGTCTGACAATGATGCATATACATCACATGTATATCTTATGGTGTCACATGATGAATGTTGGTATAAAAATGTCCAAGATGATATATAACCCAGTATTAGACATTTCACTTTCAGTATTTGTCATGTTATATCCAATTTTTAATGCACAGTTAAAATTTTGTCTGAAAAGAAACAATGTAAGAATATTAACCGGAATAATTATAAAAGTGTTCTTTTGGTAGGATTCCCAAAATTAGCACCTGCTATAGAGTGACAGATTTAATTCTAGTATTAAATACTATTGTTAGCGAGTTCATTTTTAATTTTGTGGTCAATTAATATAGCCTTATAATAAAGTTGTTTTGGTTCAACTCTGTTTCAGATGAGAAATCCCAAGTCCTATTTTTAGTTGAGAAGTTAAGCCTCATTGAGAAAGGTTTATTTTCTGGGCTTTCAAATAATTTACAGACTTTGGTATATTTTGTTGATATGAGTGTGAAAAAAGGAACAGTAACCATGTTGCAACTGCATGATTACCAAGCAGAGTGGACACTAGATTTGGTTGTTTGATGACTTGAAGATTTCGACCAGTGGCTGTTGCCTGTTGTTTGAGAGACGTTTTTAGCCTGCCCGCCAGACTGAAAATAAGGAAGAAACAAATGAATAGGTAAGTAAACAAGTATTTTTTTAACACCTCAAAAAAGAAACTATCATTAAAAACAAATATTTCATTTTGACAAATATTCTCAACTAATAGCAACAGAACTGATTTAGACAGCCTATCATTTCGATAGAGCATTGTTTCTCAACTTTTTTAAGCAATGGCACACCTAGGAGCAAATGAATATACCACAGCACACTTAACAAAATTTTTAAAGGGTATACATTCAAATGCCATGAAATAAAACCATAGATTTAAACAAAAATGCACACACAAATATGAACTTACATTAATTCAATGTTTTTATTCAGCTATTTGTGCAGAAAACTGTGCCTTGTGTTTTTTGCGATTTCTTCAATGTTTGGTTGAATGTGTGATAAGCAGACCTTCATTTCTTCTTTAGCTGAATGTAGTCTTTCTCATTTCTTATTTTTTAGGTTATTTAGGGTTGAGAAGCCTAATTCACATAAATAAGAAGCAGAAAATTACAATAAAACTGCTAAAGCTTTTTTAGCTAATGTGAAATAAAAAAAATTAATACTTATTCATTTATTCAAATAGTATCACTGCACCATTACTACTTCCACACACACACACACACACATATATATAAACACATATATACACACACACATATACATATCTATACACGCATACATATATATATACACACACACATACGTAAATAATAACACATATACACACACAGGCACACATATACATATATATACACACACAGACACACATATACATATATATACACACACACATATATATATACACACACACATATACACACACACACATATATGTATGCCATGACAATATTTTGCAACATGGTGGTTGAGAATCACTGTGATAGAGGTATACTTTGTATTACTATACATATGGATACATGTGTCTGAATAGACATCTCTGATTTTAAATAGTATAATATTCATCTGCCAGGGTGGGGTTTGTTTTTTTGTTTTTTTGAGACTTTTTTAAATAAAGGAAAATGTGCTCTTCAGCAGGGTTTTGAATCTATATCCCCTTTATGTAGGGAAAACCACTTGTATATCCTGGTGTGTGCTTCTAGACCACTGAGCTATGAAAGACTTTACAGTAAAGCAAGATTCAATTACCCTTTTATGAAGGAAAGCACTCTTCTCTCATTGAGATCTTTCAATGTCCATATATGTAAACTTTATTTTTGTATCCAAAATGTAAACAAAGTAATTTATGAGGAATTAATGGATTTTTATTTCATAATCCAACAATATTTCTTATTACTATATACATCATATTTGGGGAATACATGTATTTCAGTAGACATCTCTAATTTTAAACAGAACCATTATAAAAATATTAATTATTATTGTTAGTCTTTGGTGTAATAATAAATGTTTAATCATCTAGGGTGATTTTTTTTAGTACATGTTCTTTTGAGAGAAGTGTATTTTTAAGAAGGCCATACAATTTATGGAAAAAATTGTTACACTTGTATATCTATTTAGGCTTAGTGGTTAAAAACCACCAAAATTGTTGGGAATAGGATGATTTGGAGTTATATTTCAGTTTTTTAAATTTTATGTTTTGCATTGTTTTTTCATTGTTTTGTGACCATCACACGATGGTGTCACATGGGGAATGTTGGAATGAAAATGTCTAAGATGATATATGATCCATTACAGGTCAAGAATCCTTTATCTAAAATTCTTGGGATTGGAAGTGCTTGCAATACAGGCTATTTAATTTGTATATAACATCTATAAAATGGGGCAGCTTGAGAATGGAATCCAAGAATAAATATATCTCTTTACATTTCATAACATAGCTTATACATATACTCTGAAGGTAGTTTTATATAAGCGGCATATGTTCACTCTGATGCTGACAAATCTACTCCATCAATAGACGATCAGGATCATCATTTTTTGCTCTATGCAGTGTTTTTCTATTTTTCATTAATTTCTGTTCATCACGTTCAACATAAAACTTTAACAATTCCTTCTGTTTCCTTAAGTCTTATATGGTGGTTGTTCCAATGCCAAACTCAGATGCTTCACACTTACACCCCTGTCTAGTTTTTCTAAAAGTTTGACTTTCTGTGATATTGATAAACATAAATGCTTTCTTTTTTTTCTTTTTACTACCAATATGGTTATCTACAGGACTTGTTGATATTTTCAATAATATCTTTATTGAGTAAGAAACACCTGGTAAATAATCTACGAATGAAAGTGTTGCTGTGACGATCGCTAACAAAAAACTGGTGCCAATGTAGCTGGGCTGAAGAACATCCACCCAGGGTAGATGAGGTCACTTACAACAGCTGCACCTCACCTAAAAACAACCAAATGCTTTCTGAAATTTTCCATTTGTGACAAGTCATGGCAGCACCAGAAAAACTTTCGGATTTTGGAATTTCAGACAAAGTTTACTCAACTTGTATTAGACATTTCACTTTCAATATTCATCACATTATATTCAATTTTTAATGCACAGTTAAAGTAAGCTAACAATTTCAAACATGAAAAATAGACACAGATGCCATGAGATGCCTATCTGATGTCCACACAAACAATGAAAGCAAAACAAATATAATTGACACTGACATAACACAGACATCAATAGACATGTGACATCTACCCAGCCAATAAAAACAAATAAAATATAGAATTTAAAAACTGAAATGTAACTCTGAATCATTCCATTCCCAAAATTTCTGATGAAGCTAATATTGAAACATTTTTTACTAGAGAAACTAGGCTTGCTCCTTTTAATTCTAAGCTTCTTATAATACATAATTCTGTAATGCAGTCTTCAATACATAAACTCTGTAGGAAAAACATAGAATGAACAATAAGGCTTGCTTATTTTCTGCACAAGGCCCAAGAGCCACTCGACGTAAAGGGTTACAGAGTAAGAGGCACAGTTTATAGGGATATGTGGTGAAGATAACGGTTAACCCTAGACTTAAACAGGTTAAGATTGTAGTGATCAGGGAAGCATTCTCTTAGGGGTCAGTTCCACAAAGCAGTGGTTTATTGGAAGAAGCTTCTTGAATTGAACTTACATCTCACTAATGGAATAAGAATAGAATGAGGGTGGTTTGCTACAATGTGTGTGGCATGGTGAGTCTTAGCTGTGAACGTTATTGATCAGGGAAGCATTCTCTTAGGGGTCAGTTCCACAGAGCAGTGGTTTATTGGAAGAAGCTTCTTGAATTGAACTTACATCTCACCAATGGAATAAGAAGAGAATGAGGGTGGTTTGCTACAATGTGTGTGGCATGGTGAGTCTTAGCTGTGAACGTTAGAACTGGTGAAAGTAATAGATGTAAACTAGTTTTTCTGTAGCCAATGATCTGGAATAAGCATATTTACATAAGTTTAAAAACACATAGCTTTTTTTTTTTATAATGATTTTCACCCTGTAGATGATCCAAGAACCACTTGAGGTAGAGGCTTCCATAATAAGAGGCACAGTTTATGTTAATATGTGGAGAACACAATGGTTGATCCTAGACTTGAACAGGTTAAGATTGTAGTGATCAGGGAAGCATTCTCTTAGGGGTCAGTTCCGCAAAGCAACCATCTGTGGGAAGAAGCTGCCCAAGTGGAATTCACATCTCACTAATGGAATAAGAAGGGAATGAGAGTGTTTTGCCATGATGTGTGTGGCATGGTGGGTGTTAGCCGTGATGGTTAGAACTGGTGGAACTAAGGAATTTAGTTTGTCTGAACACTTTCCATGGAAATGACAACAGAGTAGTGAGAGGTTAGTGATGTTTAGTCTGTGGGAAAGGGATTGTAGGGTGGAAAATAATTCATCACCCACAAGCACATGGAGATGCTTTTGAACTCTACCAAAACTGGAAAATGAAGACTGGGCAGCTCCTGCCCATATATGGCAGCAGTACTCCATTTTTGGCCTGATCTGGTACTTATAAAGGTTGAGATGATCAAGAGGGGGTCAGGTACTTACTTTAGTGATGGATCATATGTACAAGTTCCACTTGAGGTCTGGGTTGAGTTGAAGTCCCAATAAGAGCTCAATGCACGGGCCCTCCCTGAGGGAACATCTGTTTATGGCAATAGGTGAAAATTCAGGTCATGAAATGAAAATTCTGTCACAGAATCTTCAGACATGTAAGAATATGAGGTAAAAATATTTCTTAAACTAACTGGTCTGCTGATATCAGGAAAATAGGTAATTTTAAATGATGCTAAAAAAAAATCAAGCAATTTTCAAACAGGAATACTGACATTCCTATAAGAGTAATGAATATGGTTACCACATATAATCTATAAGGTCATAAATGTCAGGAAAAGTAATTTGGATGCTGCATCTGACATGCTTTGCAAATAAGAAGCTTTCAAAGCAGACAGCATCTTTTTGTATTTTGGCATTTCAGCCATTTTCGGGTACTGATAAAAATAAAATTACTTATGACATCTAAGCTGTTTATATTTTTCTAAACTGTAATAAATATTAACCATTGTCCCCACATTTCAAATCTGTACATGCAATATCCTTGGAATTATAAATGTCAGAAATTTGTTGAAAGCATAAAATGCAGTGAAATTTCAAGATGCTCTGATTTTAAAGATACAGGTTTAATATTTGAGATTTATCAATAAATTTAATCAAGGAACACCTGTAAAATTTCCCAGATGTTTCTGAGAGGGTCGCCTGTGGCTGTCGGTTGATTTGGAATGACCCTACTATAAATGTTATTTTAGTGTATACATTTAAGTAGACATACTCCTTTTTTTAAACAGTGAAATTAATGCCCATCAGCCTAGACAACAGAAAGTTTTATTAAAGAAAATGTGCCTCTCGGTAGAGAATGACATAGGAAGTTATTTTGAGATTACAAGAGTTACATTAATCACAAAAAAATGTTTACATAGTCAAAACAAAGTAGCATTTGATGTAGAAATTTTTATATTACTTACTACTGGATTATATGTACTAATGTTACCATTGGTGAGTCGACTTATATCACGAAGTTCGGGGTGTGTTTTTTGGTGGCGACGGAGTTTGTCAGTCTGGGGAAACCTCTTGCCACAAATTTCACAATGGAATGGTTTCTCTCCTGTGTGCATTCTCCGATGAACTTGCAATGTGTCCTTGCGAGCAAATTTCTGACCACAAAAGTCACAATCAAATGGCTTTTCACCTGTGTGTGTCCGTGCATGTATCTGTAAGTAGTCACGGTGGGCGAATTGCTTCAAGCAGATGTCACATTGGAAGCTTTTGCGACGTGAGTGTGTCCTGATATGAGTCTGTAGCTTATCTCGCTGAGCAAAATCCTTCTGGCAAATGTCACAGTGGAACGGTTTTTCACCTGTGTGTATTCGTCGGTGAATTTGCAATGTATCCTTTCGAGCAAACCGTTGGATGCAGAATTCACACTGGAAGGGTTTCTCACCTGTATGCGAGCGCTTGTGGATTGTGAGGTAGTCCCGTTGGGCAAACTGTTGAAAGCAAATGTCGCACTGGTATGGTTTTTCTCCTGTGTGAGTTCTCCGGTGAACCTGAAGTGTGTCTCGACGAGCAAATTGTTTCTGGCAGATTTCGCACTGAAATGGCTTCTCGCCAGTGTGTTTGCGTCTGTGCATCTGAAGAATGTAATCCTGCGCAAAATACTTGCCACAGAAATCGCAAGTGTAAAGCTTGCCTTCACCACAAATACGTCTGGTGTTGGCTGAGGACCAAGACGATGTACTTGACATATCCACAGCAAAGTCAGAAGCTTGATGGGGCTGAGTATGTTCATTTTCTCCATCACCTCTGTCTTCCATTTCTTCTTCATCCGCTTGATGTTTGACTTTTGAGGATGCAGAGGAATCTGGTAAAGTTTTGTCCTGTGTCTCTGAGCCCTTCTGCTGCCGCTGTGGCTGCAACTGCTGAATAGTGCTAGACTTTTGTCCCATATCACATTGATACATGACCTTGTCCATGCTGACAGCCATAGCAACAGCAGTGGGTAACACTGGGACGTAACATGGTTGGGCTAATGACTTCATGTACACATCTGTTGGAAACATAGACTCCCCAATCTGTGGCAAGGGAGTGGTGGTCTGAAAGCCATACAAGTCTCCAGGATGATAAAATTTGTCTCCTTGGTGGTTGAGTAATTTCTGGGATGACGTTGACTGTGTATTGTATACATTACCATTAACTTGTGCTTTATTGGCTTTTGAATCTGTCATCTTTTCTATGGTGTATTATCTTGAAAATCAGTACAGATGAAGTGTTGTTTTGCAATTAGCTTTCAATTCTGTAATAAATCACAACCTGTAAAAAAAATATAAACAATATATAAATATATATACATATATATCTAGATATATAATTTGTATATTCTTTTTCTTATGTATATAAGGGGGCTCTACTTTAAGTACTTTTAAAATACCTTTTTAATAGCTGTAAAAATAACATTTTTTTTTTTATTATTTCTCCACTAACAGCCTGTTTCATGCAGAATGATTTTCAGAATGAGTATGTTTATTTTGGACACTCCTGAGCACTATAAGACTTACAGCCAAATCATATTGAAAAACTGGTTCTCATATATGATCACCAAAGTTAAGTAATGTCATATATGATCACTGAAGTTAAGTAATGTCAGTACCTAGACTGCTTGGAAATACTAGGTGTTGTAAGCTTGGATGTGCAGGTGGTGCAATGGATAATGGTTTGGAATTAAAAATTAGAGAGTTGAGTTTCAACTTCAGTTGTGTTCATTCACTTACATGCAAATACCCTTCTCCTCTATAAGTTACCATAATTTCTTGAAGGTAATACACATTTTTTTTTATATTGTAAATTACAAGTGATAGTAGGGGTGCATATTATAAATAGGTTTAAACAAAAATATTTTTTTCATTATTGATTTATAATAATTAATATGTACTTGTTGTTCTAAAATAAGAAAGATATTATCACAATTTTCATTTTAAATCCAACAATAATAATTGTAACATTTTTTTGTCAATAAATTTATGTTCATCAGTAACCCCATTTTTTATTTGGTGAAAAAATAAAAAATCTATAAAAAGGCCAATTTCGAAGAAAAGAGGATGTCAAGTTAACAATTTATTGAAATTTTAATTTTCATCATCATTACTTTCTATTACAGAATCAATATCTAAATTGTCATTAAACAAATTATCATTCACAATATTATCTTTGTCCTGTTCACATTCAACTAAACTTTGTTCCATATCTGGATATTGAGCTTTTCTTCCTCTACCTACAGCTTTGGCATTTGATTTACACATTTTTTAGTTCATTTTTATTATTTCTCCATAAACGTATGTTAGCCTCATTCAACTCATATTCTCTAGCTGCAGCTTTTTCCTATTCTTTCTGCTAATTCTATTACTTTTTGTCTAAAATTTGCACTATAACTCACATGTTTTGACAACATTTTGGTGGTAAAATAACATGCATGGTAATTTTCAACATTATTTTAGCCACTTAGTTTCAATTTTATTAATGTCAAGGTCGACAAAATGTCTTTGTAATTATTTTTTTTTTTTTGACAAAATTTATAAATGCATATTATACATAGGGATAGATATATTTCTTAGTTTTTGGATCATTTGTTGGGGTGCATATTATTTATGGGTGTGTATTGTTTTTGAGAAATTACATTAATTAGTAGGACTTGTATCTGTAAATGATTATTTTCTCAAAAAATCTTACAATCTAAAATTTTCAGCCTTTAAATAACCTGCAAAAGGTTGACAAGCCATAAAAAGCAAATCAATCAATCCTGAGTTTTATAGTCCTTTTTTATGTTTTTCAAAAGTTTGAAATAATTTCATTGCTTTTGTTTAATAATCCATTCCTGTTCTTAAATGCCTCTTTACACAAACACACACAAAGGAAAAAAAAAAACACCCTAACACTAATAACTAGTACCTAAATTCATTTTTAGGATAAAAATAATGAAAATAAGAACATCTGCAGTCAATTGCTGATATCTCCTGACGAGTGGACAGAACAATTACAAAAATGTTCATCCACAAAACTCTAAGTCAAGGCGCTGAATATATCATCAATCAGGCTAAGTAACAAATTTTATTTTCTGTAATTATATATATATATATATATATATATATATATATATGCATGCAAGTGTGTGTGTGTCAAAAACCAAAATGAAGATGATGAGACAAAGTGTAAAATTTTATTAAAGCTGCATTTCATGGCTTTGATATCCACTTATCCTCAGAGATCCCAAGGCATAGAGTTCAACATTATATATATATATATATATATATATATATATATATATATATAGTTAGTTTATGAAAAACTAGGTAATCCGTGAGGGTAAACCTAAGGAGGATAAAATCCAGAGAGCTCAATGTAAATCCAGAGCAAATAATTTAAATAAAAACAGACCACTTTAAGGTTCCATGTAATAAATTATTTCACCACAGCCCTTTTAAAAGGACTGTGGATCATCAGACTTTACTTCCTATTAAACATATGTAAATTAACAAAGTGAGGGGGGAGAGAGAGAGAGGACATGAGTGAGTTAGCAGATATTGACACATTTAAACGATTAACTTAACGGAAGTTATATATTGAAATCGAAGGGGTACAGAAGAAAAAACTCATAGAGAGAAAAAGAGAGAAGGAAGTTAAGAGAGAAGAGAAGATGTCACTAATTTTCTTTGTAAAAAAAGGCTAGAAACAGACACTGTTATTTTTCTTTACTTTGAAAGTGTTATAATGTTTGATATAAATTTGAATGTCTCTAGACTGTCTACAAATAATTTAATTAATTGTGATTAGTGATATATATATATATATAAATTTAATGAACAACAGACACTTTAAGGTACCATAACAATAATTTATTTCACCAAAATCCTTTTTAAAGGATTTTGGATCATCAGGTAACACTTCCAACAATGAAATGAGAGGAAAAATGTGATTAGAAATTGATGGGTAGTGTAATTTTTGTAATTAAACAGGGAGGGTGAAGGTGGTGGTTAAAGAGACAATACAAAATATAGTGAGGGTTAAATTTACATCTCTCTTAAATAAGCCTTAAATTGGGGTAGGAGGAGTGACCTAACCTTGACCTATTTATGTGGTAAAAGAAAAAGGAAGTGATATATAGGAATAGTGAGGAAAGGAAATAATGTAAAGGGAAAAAGAAAGAAAAAGTGGAAAAAAAAGCAGACGTATCCAAAAGAGTTTTATTGCAAAGAGGGAGGGGGATATATATATTGAACTCTCCTGTCAAATTCAATGTATGAGTGTCAAGCAACTCAGTTCCTAGGGACTGACAGTCCAGACACCAGCACATATGATTTGATTATAGTAGTGAAGGCTTTGTGCAGAACCAACCACACTTTTTGAAGGGCCGAATACTGAGATCTGGTGCACCACATGCCACAAGGTCCCCCAAATGACCTTCTACAGGTTTTGAATTCAGAGTTGTTCTTCTCCTAGAGAGGTTGCCATCCAAGGCTTTAGAACCTGGTCTATCCTGCTATTTACCCAGAGCTGAGAGGAGAAGAGGATTAATACCTTTCCCAAGGGTATTAGCACGTAAGTGAATGCAATGGATTCGACTGGAAATCAAACTCAGCTCTCCTATTCCTCAATCCAAGCAGCATGTATAAATGTGTGTGTGTATGTATATATATATATATATATATATATATATATAAACAAACAAGTTTTATTGAAGTCAACTGACAAGGTCTGTCTATTTAAAGTACTTGAACAAAAACAACAGAACAAACATGAACTTTGGACAGTTTACCCACATGTTGAGCTTTATATAGAATGTCTTATTCAAAAATTGGAAAAATACATTAAATAATTAGACAGACCTTGTTAGACGAATTTAATAAAACTTGTTTGGATGAATAGCTGCTGCCCAAATATACCTTATTTAAATTACACAGCTCTGAAGCAAACAAGGATACCAATACTGTAAAATTTTGATGTCCTTTTACAGAAAAAGAAATTTCACTAGCCAATGACAAGGTCTGGCTTCTCCATGCTTGGGGGGGAAAATACAAAAAAATAAATAAAAAAGAAAATCATCATTCAAACTTTCAGCTCTCTATAAAATACCAGGATGTAGTAAACAGAATCTTGTCTACTACACTGAGCATATGATTCTTGATAATGGCTGAGCATATGATTCTTGATAATGACTGAAACAGTAGAAAATATAGTATCGTTGAATTTAATAAAACTTGCTTGGATGAATACTTGCTGCCTAAATATACCTTATATGTGAGCATGAGAGACAAAGGTGCTTCCCTATACTGATTAGTGAAGTAGTCTCACTAACCATTATTACTGTAAGTTTGATTCTCACTGCTTGCCCCCACACTTGAGATCTTGTGTCAGTAAATTTTAATAAAAACTGATATTTAGAGTCATATAGGTTTATAAATGTATACAAATGCTTGTACAGGTGTTTCTGTATTTTACTCACCTTGTAGTTTGCACCTTTCAACTTAAAGAGACTAGCTGGCCAACAGCCTAACCTTGTCCCCAAAAGTGATTAGGAGATATTTTCAAATGGGGAAGGGATCATCTTTCAGCATAGATATATCAGCTTTATTGAAAGCTGTCAAGTTTAACCAGAATGAAGAAGCTGTCGACCATTCTCCTGCACACTGCCTTAAAAACAGGCACTGAAATTGAAGAAAATAGAAAAAAGAATTTTTAATTTCAAAAGAAACAGCAAATAAAGAGATGAATTTTCTTCTGTTGAAACTGAAATTATAATGTATTTTTTATAACCTAAGTTTTGTCAGTGTGATGCTAAGATAGATGTAAGTGCAATATTAATTCACCGTAATACATCTGACCACAATTTCAATTTAATTAATGCCAGTCTAATCAGGAGAGAAAAGGATTAAGAGGAAAACGTATTGAGTGTATGCTAATCATACAAATTCTTGACAATAAACATCTGACCAGGCTCATACATAATACCACTGATTATTGCAAAAGCAATAGTAGAACAATGCGATACACACACGAACAGACAAAAAAAACACAGAGATCTACTCTAGGCTGATTTAAAATCCAACAGACATTAATGTCTCTCTCTCTCTCTCTCTCTCTCTATATATATATATATATATATATATATGACTAAAAAGACAAGAGGAAAAAACTATTCTTAGCCAATGTATTTTGTCCTCTGAGGGACTTTATCAAGGCAAATGTTTTTTTTTTCCTCCTTTTGAGTCTTTTTAGTCATTTTTTTTCCTTTACAGATACACTATATCTGAAAAAAAATTATATACATACATACATACATACATACACACACATAGATGATGAAACAAAGTGGGAAAACTTATAGGTGATGCATTTTACCAACATGTGTTAGTCTTAGCCTTTTCAAAATGCTTCAGCAAAAGTTTGAGTGCATTCTTTAGGTCACACACAGGTTTCTGTGTTGTGTGCATGTTTCAAGGTTAGTCAATGTCAGTTTAAGATGGCAAATATGCTGGGTGACTAATCACCAGCAAAAAATTAGAAAATATAAAGGATATATTTGTCATCTCATAAATGACAACTGTCATAAAACAACAAATCGGCTTTCTCATATAACTGGAATAAGTTAGGAAGTCTAATAGTTGATCTACAAAGATATTCATTTTATGAGAAGATCAGATAAAAAAAAAAACAAAAAAAAACTATTGAATCAGGTATCATTAAAACAAATCTGATTTAATCACCCTGTCCACACAAAAGAACAAATGTGCTATCAGGCAGAACCTGATGTCAGGGTCAGCGTATACTGCCACGACTGGGGAGGGGTGGAGTCTGATTGGGTCCACTGGCAGTGCTTTGTGATCCTTGCTATCTATCAACATTTGCTTTTTTCTACTTACATTTATATGTTACAAATTAAACTAAGCACAACTGACTACTAAAGAATGAAAAATTTTTGGATTTTAATGTAATTCTAGGGTCTTTTTTTTCTTGTCCAAATTTGTGAATTTGTTTTGCTCATGCTAAGACTTGAAAAAACATTATATAAAATTCATTTTTTTTTTTATCCATAATGTTGAATATATTAAAATTATTCAATTTTTTAACAAGAAAAATCTCAAGTTGATGTTAAAAATTGCCACAAAACATTGTTGATTCATTTAAGATGTTTTGATGTATTATGACATGTCTCTCATTTGTATTTAGATACATTGTATTTAATTTAAATTTTTCCAGTTGAATTGTTCACCAATATTGCATATGATCCATTATCATACTTATTATAAAACCCAGGTTGTGTGTGTGTGTGTGTTCGTTTTTATATATTGGATTGGATTTCCTACATTTTTCAACCGATTTCAACAAAACTTCACAGGACTACGTAAAATTACCTTGCAGTGGTTCTGACAGCGCCAAAAATTGGAAAAACACAATTGTTTTGCACAAAATCAATTTGAAAACACGATTAAGAGGTATCACTGTCGAGAATGAAAGGGGGACAACTCATATCGAGTTATACTTATTATAAAACCCAAGTTGTTTGTGAGTGTGTGTCTGTGTTCGTTTATATATGGGATCAGATTTCCTTCATTTTTCAACCGATTTCAACAAAACTTCACTTTTTTTGGCAGGTAGTGTTTCTTATTGTCTTGCACACTTTTTTCTTTATTTTTACATTCAGAATGCTTTAAAAATTCCATTTACAAGACAATTGTTTATAATAAAATTCTATTCAATCGGTAGACTCATAACGATTGAAAACAATGCTTTTGTTTGAGTTTGGGTTTGACCAATTCGTAAAATAAAAAAATAAAAAAAAACTAATTAAGACATGCATGTCCGTCAACCTTAAACAATAATCTTTGTCAATTTTATTTTTCAGTCTTTATGATGGTCGATACTTGATCTATCTCTTACTGTTACATCCCCAGGCAACACTGCTAGTTGTACATAATTAGGTTACAATAAAATTTATATTTTATATGAATATTATCTTATGAAAATTGAGATGTAGTAGAGTATTGGAGGGTCCTGTAACATAGATTTCGAGGGGAGGACCATAAGACACTTGCACTGGTCCTGCCTGATATTAGAAGAAAATGAAGATAGTTATGTTTAGAAGCAATCTCCCCTGTTCTTGTTGTTATTAAATATTTGAAACTGACCTGATGAGATTTACTGACAGAAATGCCAGTACCACATGTGATCTACATGCATGATTCTTCTTCTGGGTGTGATCTACATTTAAGAATATGATCTACATGTGCAGTTCTACTGAAAGTACACTTTAAAAATAATAAAAACAACATAAAAAAAATAATTGATGTGCTGTAGTTTGCTTTTTATAGCACAAGTCACATTACTTTTTGAACAGACCTTTTTGTGTGTGTGTGTGTGTGTGTGTGTGTGTGTAATGAAGAAGTAGGCTTTATTTATTATAATAACTAAAGACTACTTCTTCATTTCTTTTTTTCTTATTATAAATATCAATGTTGTCCACTTTCTCAGACATTAAAGATACATATAACCATCCTGGGTATGACTATAAACTACATCCGTGTCCAGGGAAAGACGATAAACTACGTCCAGCAACAACAAGGCCTCTGATCAGGAGGCTTTGAGGAGCGTGGAACCTCCTCTTAATTATTGGTGTTCCCAGGTCCACCCTGACCCGGGGTGGTAGCACCTGTTAGGGTCCCAGCTATGGGTAAATAGTTAACCCCGAAACTGAGGTAAAAAGCATTACAAAAGTGTAAAAATAGGTTTTAATACCAGAAATACTTTGTAAAAAATTATTACCAGAAATACATTTTTGAAGAAAAAAAATATTACCAGCAATATGTTTTTGAAAAAATAATATTACCATCTATACATTTTTGAGGAAAAATATATTACCAGAAATAGATTTTTGACAAAACAAAAATATTACCCCCCCCCCCTCCGCAAAGTTGTCAGCATTAAATGACCTACTGAGGTTGATATGCCGTAAAACCAAACAAACCAAAGATACATATGACCAGAAATCATGTACTAAAAATTTGTCTTCTTAAAAATAGGAGATTTCAATCTCATCAAGTGCCTATTTTTTTTTTTTTTAATTATGTGAGTGAATGGCCAAAATTTGTTTCATTTCTTAATGTTATTGAAACTGTGTACAGACAGGGATAATATTTGCAAGTTCTGATCAAAAAGTATTGGAACTGTGTTATGGTAACAGAGCTAAAGTATGCAGAATGAAACTGCTTAGCACAGATTGACCTTGTACTCTGTTGCATATACACATTAAATTATAACTTTCCCATTCACATCTGTTGTTTATAACAGTGCTTAGAAGGAAAGTGTGCATAATGTGATTGTCTCACCACATCACAGAGGTTCTATCAGTGACCATGGATTGTGCAGCAGGTTTGGACCAAGTGCAACATTTCCCAAGTCCAATAACCATCATATTCTTCAGATCTTGCACCTTCTGACTTTTTCCTCTTCAAAACTCAAATCCCACTTGAAAGGGACAAGATTTCAAGATGTCGAGGAAATCCAAGAGAATGTGACGTGACATGGCAGCTGCCCACCATACAAAAAAAAAAAAAGAGTTCCAGGAATGTTTTCATCAATGGAAACAATGCTGGATAATGTGTGTGGCTTCAGAAGGGGGCTGCTTCAAATGCTGAATTGATGTGTTGTAATTTTTTTTTTTTTTTATCGCACCAATCATGATACTTTTTGAACAGATTTTGTATGTGCGTGTGTGTGTGTAATCAAGAAGTAGTCTTTATTTATTATATATAATAACTGAAGACTACTTCTTCATTTCTGTTTTCTTATAAATATCAATGTTGTCCACTTTGACAAATCACACACTGAAGTGACAACAAAATTTCTTTGTGCTGCAAAAAGACTATTCTAAGGAGTTAAGATAATAAGGACAGAATTGTGAATATGAATTAAGACATAAGTGTATGGTACCAATTTGAAGAGAAACGGCAACAGTTAAAAAAAGATTTCCAAAAAGGAAACCAAGAAAAAAGCAATAAATATTTAAAATAAATATTAGAAAGTAAATTTTTTAAAACTGTTTCTTTCTATATATGTCCTGAACAAAAAACAAAAACATTTTAAATGCTACAATATAAAATAATACATATGATAGATTTCATTTAGACATGATTACAAAGGGACCATCAATTGTACACTTCCATAAACTTAAAGAAAATATAATCTCCTTGGTTTGGGCATTGGCAAGTCTCATGCAAGGCGATATTTTTTTAGAAGCTTGTCACGCCAATGTTCTAAAGTATAACAGAAGGAGGAGAGGGGGGGGCTAGTATTTTTCCTCTTCTACGGGTTCTTAAAACAAGGGATGAATGACAGCATACCAAAATCAATGGGGAAGATATCAGTTCGCTTATGGAAAATCTAAGATAAAAATTAGATTTTGATACGGAAGTAAGATTTCTTTTTTAAGCAATACGAAATAACACTACAACACAATCCAACAAAGAACTTTCAAATAAGAAAAAAAGAAAACACTGACCGGTGACCTATTTTTTTTCTTTTCTTTTTAAATACCCCCCCCTCTTTCATCATGAACAGGACCGCTGATGTCGACGAGCAAATAGAAGCAATCCACTAAATTTTTAGTGACATCACCCTTCTTGTCTCAAAAATACAAGAACCTGTTCTACTACACAGTAAATAAATAACAGTGCTTTCCTATCTTAAAAAGAAAGAAAAATAAGGGCTGGGTAGAGTACTTTTTAAATTAAATCAAGTTTCACAAACAACGGCGTTAGCATGGGAGTTTGTTGCACCCTAGAATCTTTTTTTTAGCAAATAAAATGTATGGTGTATCTTGGCCCCAGATACTCCAACTCCATATACATGTGCTAAGCAGCTAATATCAATTCTTTATCAATTCAGACATAGATAAAATAATAATAATAAAAAAAGAAAACACACTAAAATAGACGAGATGAGTCTTCTTTAACGATTTATTTATATTTGTAAAAATTGGACGACTTTTTCAGATGCTGTCAAAGGAATAGAAAAAACAAGTTGTCGTCGGTTTGTGGTGGAGGAAATGATTCTGAATGTAAACAAAGAATCAAAATCCTGTTGTTGTTCTGAACGGTTTTGCAATTAATAATTATATCATCGATTTTTTTAAGGAGTTGATGAAAGAAGTTAAAAAAAAAGAAAAAAGGTTCAATAAGAACAATCAGTTTCATTAATGAATTACGTTGGGTTGGTAAGGAAACAGGTGTTTTTTTTTGTTTTTTTTTTACTGTCTTGTTTGACTACAAGAAAATCTGAACATGCTCTCGGCTCGCTGGGTCTGTGTCAATCCTGGCAACAACAGTCACAACCTTATACTTTGGAGAGAAGTCGTAAAGGTGCTGTACTTTTACTTATCAAAGAAAAAAAAAACCATAGTCACAGAGAGACAGACTGTACAAACAACTCTAACTCTAAAGACATACCTGCCAAGTTAACCTTTACAAATTCATATGAACAAGGCTTTAAAAAAGTACATTATAGTTATTATTTGTATTTTACGAGTTTTGTACTAAAAATACAAAGTGTGTATCACGAATGAATGATATTGTTAGTGTTGTTGCAATTTTAGAAGTGGCATAAACTTGTCTGCAACACACAAAAAAAGGGTTGGTTTCAAATTTCAATTCAAATAAAGTAGTTTAAGAAGAATATGAAAGGAGACAAAAAAAAAGAAAAATTAATGAGCATTTTCATATGTAAGAAAGGTAAAAGAAAAAAAAAGGTCAGCAGCCAGGTGATTTCAGTTTTCATTCACCTAAAAAAAAAAAAAACAATAAAAAATATTGTGTTTTTTTTTTAAAAAATGTATCCCCCCCCATAAATTGCTAAAATAAAAAAAAAAAAAAAAAAAAACACTGGACCAGAACGGAGTCTGTGTGTACACGCACGTTTTATAAAAAGAGACATTTTAGTTGACAAAGAAGCAAAGATAAACCTACTTTACAAAATGCTGACCACTTCAGTAAGGCTATTTTTGTTCTTTTTATATCTTTTCAATAACCGGCATTATTCGTCAGTGAGAGACTTGGGGGTGAAAAGAATACACTCGCCATATTTTCTTCCTTCCTTCTTCCTTAATCTCTTTAGAGAGTTGCAGTAGCAAGACCTGAAAAAGGAATTGGTTGCATATGTTTCATATTGTAAATGACAACTGTCAAGACAAAGTTCTTCTTCTTCCATGTTAGTTACTGGAACTATTGGATCCCTGACGATTTTTGTTTTTTCCTTTAATAAAATCTGCTAATTAAAAATTAAATTGGATGTCCTTAATGAGTACTAAATTTTCTTTGCTACGGCAAAAAAAAAAATACATTTTTTAATTCGCCTTTGCAGACATAGTTCATTTCTTCTTAGTTCAATCATAAATGGTAGGGCTTCTTTAGGGGTCGTTTGTCAGTGAATCTATATTTGGAAAACCGAATTTCAAATTATATTGAAAATTTTTAGCGCTAAATACAGTCTTCTTAATTAAAATTATTAAAAAAAATAATCTTTAAAGTTTAAAAAAAACTCAAGCAAGAAAGTGCACTTTAAAAATTATTTTAATTCAAATACCTTTTTTTTTGTTTATTTTGGTACACTACACACCTTTTTAAAAAATGATGGCAGTTTTGTTTTAAAATTTTTGTATCTTATCGGTACTATATTTTTAATGAACTTACTTAAGTTTCTCCGTTTAAAATTCTCTAGTGTGCCTTCAGTTGTTAAGTAGGCGACCATAATTTTCCCTTACATGGGAATTATTACAACTTCTTGAGAAAGATAGGTGGTTTTTGTTGCCTTCTGAACTACTGTCTCAGAGTAGTCCTTCTCTAACAGAACTGCTAAAGAACTCAGTTTATCCTACTATTTAATCCTTACTTGGAGGAAAAATAGACTCTTTACCACGGGCAATAGTGAATGCAAGTGACTCGTGCGGAATTTGAACATGGCTAGCTGATAACTATGCAACCCAAACCCCGAACATAATATACTTCAAATTAAAAATGATCAAATTTTACACTCCTAAATGAATGTCATATCTTTGTGGCATAACAAATAATTTTATTTTATTTCAGAAAAAAATAGAATAATTCCTACAACCATTTTCAATACACAGACCACGTAAAAAAAAAAATTCAAGGCCTTTATCTTTTTTTTTTTTTTTTTTTCAAGGATATTTCATTGTCAGTGATTTGTTCCTCGAATAAAAATTAATTCAGTAATTAATTTTTTTGCAAAAAGGACGGTCAGTATGTGAGTAAACAAGGACTTTGCCGTTTTTGACTACTATGACATTTCAGCATTGTTTGCAGTTTCAACAATAGATAAGTAATTCATATTTAGATAGTTTTCTTTTTTCTTCTATTTAATTTAAATAATAAAACATCTTAATGATCTTCAGCTAAAGATATTCTTCCTAAACCACAAAATTTACTTATGTCAAAGATCCCGTCTACAGTGGGGAAACCTGGTAAATAATTACTTATGTCAAAGATATTTACAGTGTTATGATATACCAGAATACCATGCTCTAAATAAACTAACTACAGTGTAACCCGGATATAAGAGAGTTGTCAGGACCGGAGAAGAAGTCTCTTATATCCGGGTTTGGTCTATTTTATATACATTAACACAGGCTCTAATTTGGGACCAGAGAAAATCTCTCCTATATCCGGGTTACACTGTACTTACAAGTTTTCCTAAGATAAGTAAAACTTGTATTTTTTAAAATCAGAACTACAGTGAAGTGTCCAAATATAAGCAAATGAGATGCTACAGAACCATTCTTGGCATTGGCTATGTCAGTGGTTCGCAGACTTTTTTACCCAATGTACTCTTTTCACCATATGTCAGAATGTCAATCCCACACTTTCCAAGATTGTCCGACTCAAAAGGCGCATTCCAAATAATATGCATATATTATCGAAAATCTTCAGTCTTTCTCACATTAGTATATGTACATTTACACGGACTGTTTTTATAGAAGAACTTTACAAATTTAATAGCAATAGAAAATGTTGATGGACTTTTAAACCTGATACATGGACATTAATTTGTTTTAATTTTATAACTAATTATTAAATAAATAACCAGAAACATACTTCAGTAAACAAAAAAGTTCAATAGAATGCCAGGGTATTGTAATTCAATAAGCAAAAAGTTCAATAAAAGCTCAGGGTATTTAAATCAATTTTATTTTGATGAAGATTACAGTCAATGAGAAACTTGTGAAAAAGTAAATGATTCCCCCCCCCCATCACTGAAATCGAAGGGGGGATGCCCCACTCCAACTGGGTTAAGAACCCCTGTCTTATTTAGACCACACCTCGCAAATGATACATTGTGAGACATCATCAAACAAGAAGAAGATCCATTCGAACTACTGTAAAGAATGAGATCAATAGTCTGAAGAACTCTTGGAATATTCTAATCATCTGAGAAAATAAAGTAGAAAGGTTAATATATTCACCCCAAGAATGGTTGAAGACATATTTAAAGCATACTACAAATTTTTTTTAACATATTATGTATATATTGTTTTAATATTGCCGATTAACAAAACAATATATTAAATAAATCTAAATCAGTAATGTTATATTTTTTTATAATGATGTTCATCCTGTACAGAACCTAAGAGCCACTCAAGGTAGAGGGTTAAAGAGTAAGAGGCAGAGTTTATACAAATATGTGTGGGGGGTGGGAGATAACTGTTACCACTAGACTTGAACAAGTAGTGATCGGAGAAGCATCCCATGAAAGTTGGTCCCACAGAGCAGCGATTTGTAGGAAGCTGCTTCTTGAGTGGAACTTACCAATGGAATACGAAGGGAATGAGGGTGATTCACTAAAATGTTTGTAGCATTGCGGGTTTTAGCTGTGAAAGTTAGGACTGGTGAAATACACTGTGAGACATCATCAAACAAGAAGAAGGTCCATTCAAAGACCTCATAACTACTGTCAAGAAAAACTTGAAATGGTGTGGACATGTCAGAAGAGCCAACAATCTTTTACACTACCATTCTACAAGATAACATATTGGTGAAAAGAAGAAAAAAATGGTGGTTGGCAACATCACAGAGTGAACTTCACAAAGACTCAGACATATGAAAGTTGCTGGTCAGGTGCCCAGTGACCCTATTTGTCATGGAAATGATGATGATGATGATGTATATTTACAACTTAGCTATTGATACATTGCTTCTTGTTCACTAAGCGGAAATTATCTGTTTGTGATAATGTCATCATTGCAACAATGTGGGCAAGTTATGTACATTTAAATGCTTATGTGACTTACTTATCATGAACAGTAACTGTTTCATTTATAAAACCAATCTGCAATTTAAAAAACTAGTACTTAATTGACCTTTTATGGATATTACATTTCTTTTAAAATGGAGTTACAATTTGCATTTGGAGGCAAAAAGTTGTGGCTTAAAGCTCAAAGGAAATTGAAGTAATTTCAGTACATTTTAAAATCAATAATTAAAAAATTAATTATTAGCTACTATGATTAATGAACTAATATACTTATAGAAATAGAAATAAACTTAAAAATAAAAACATAATGGTGTAATCCTAAAAGGATGTAAGTCAACATCTTTTTTTTCATGCATGTTTATCTGTTTTTAAAATGAGCAAACTGATCAGTTCAAGAGGACATAGACAATATTTGGATACAAAGACATCTTTGAGACCCCAATATTATTATCATTATTATTATTATTATTATTTATATCATCTTCAACTCATAGATGTTTTGTCCAAGTGACAATGGTCATATCTTAGCTCCTGCCTGCAGCTTAGAGATACAACACTTTCCTCAGCACAAGCTGTTCCAAGATGTGCAGCCACCTGCACACTCCCAAAGACGCCAGGTATCACCAAGACATTTTTCCTGGAAATGTGCGTCAACCACAAAAGAGATAACTAGAGCTGTTGCTTGGTACATTTCTCTGATTTGACTTGTCAGGTCTTGGTACTTCTGTATTTTTGCCTGCTCTGCTTTCACAATGTTCTTATCCCAAGGTACTGCAATGTCGTATCATTATTAGTTGCTTTTCTGCATAACTGCTTGTTGTCAAGATGATTGCATCCCAGACGAGTAACAGCAGCATTCTTATTATGATGAGGATGATGATGATGAATTTGTATGTTTGATGTTTCTACTCAATTCACAAAAAAATGTACTTACACCCTTTTTAGTATCACACAATGATAAATTTTCATGAAAGAAATGTTTGAAGTAGATAAAAATTATTAGCCAGGGTCATTATCCATACTGTTGAATGTGGAGATAACGAGACAAAGTGGAAAAACTTTTATAGACAACATGTTTCACCTACTTCTGCCAGGTGTCTTCAAGTCGAAATGAGAGCCAAATCTTGTATGTAAGGAAAATGCATTGGAACTTTTGAAGGAGGGGTAATAAATCAGGTGCTACAGCCAGAAAGCGTTTTTTTTTTCCCCCATATTGAAAATGTTAATGTCTTCTGGATTTTAATTAGCCCATTCACAGTAGATCCCCAATTTTCTTCTTTATTAGTTGGTATACTGCATTGTGCTACCACTGCTTTTGTGATGATCATTGATATTGTATAGAAGTCTGGTCTGAGGTTGACCATAGAGAAATTTGAGATTAGTGCACTTTCAATGTATTTTCTTCTCAGTGAATTTTTTTTCTCTTCTAATCAGACTGGCATTTAATAGGTCAAAATTGTAGCTAAATGTTTTACGGTAAACTAGCAGTGTGTTTAAAGTGTTGTTATGCAATAGATTCTGTGATGCTCATATAGTTTATTTTTTCTTTTAGATTTCTAGATGTTTTGCTGATGTATGACATTTTGTATAGTTTATTTTGTATATTCCTACCTCTGTTTTATTGTTATTGTTATTCTGTATGATGCTGACTATACCTTTTATTGTTTTAGAAGTGGTGTTGATGAATTTCAGATTAGGGTTGGAATTGTGTGTCTAACCTTGTCAGGGTTGTTCGATTATTATTATCTGTGGATTTTTCTATTTTTCTTCTATAAAATTTTTTCTACTTTGTCTCATTATCTCCATTTTTATTCGGATACCATTATACATTCTACAAACGTTTTTTGTTTTGTTTTGTTTTTTTTACTAATGTTCACACAATACAAGGTCCAGGAGCCACTCTAGGTAGATGATCACTGTGTGGTGTTGTATGAGTGTAAGAAAGGGCAAGAAGTGAAGTTCTTGGGGGCTATAAACTTGAAGAGGTTAAGATTTAGTTAGTGAATAACATTTTAGTGTTCAGTCAGAGATGTTAGGGTATCGTGTGGAAGTAGAATTTGGAAAGAACCGGAAACCCAATCCTAAGCAAGAAACTCTAATCCCACTAAAAAAACTGGGAAGGAGTGATGAACAAAGGATAGGATCAACTCCTATTGGGGAAAGAGAATAAAATAAATAATTAGTGGATAAAATTTCAGATTTCAAGTGCAGACGTTAGGAGTATAGCATTGAAGTAGACTTTGGGAGGAAGTACTCTTGAATACAAATAATGCTATTACACTGAATAATAATAATAATAATAATATAGCTGTTTCTGAGCTTCAGTCAGTTTGGTCTTTTAGTAATTTTCAAACTTATTTTCCTTGTTTGTGATTTACTTTTGTAGATATGTTTTCTTTTACTTCTACCTTATAAACTCTAAGACAGTAGTTACCAAATGGTGCAGTGTGCCTCGTGTGTGGCAGAAGAAGATTGCAGATGAGGCGAAATGATTAAAAGACAATCAAAGATCTAGAAACCGTTTCCAAAAATTCATATGCCAAAAATAAATGTGATTTCAAAATTTAAAATATTATTATGGATTACTTGTAATTCCATGCATGAGTCCCAGTATAAATAATTATTGGCCAATTATATCATTGTGATATTTTTGCATTATATCAAGTATTAAGAATATAATAACTAAGGTCTGCAAATTGGAGGAGAGAGTTCTGATTCGAATCTGTGGTTATCTGCCTTTAACCCACTGTGTTTTTTTTTTGTTTTTTTTAAATGTACTGTTATCATATAAAATTTGGTGAAGCACAAGCAAATTTTAATTCCAAAAATGTGACCCAGAGAGAAAAAGTTTGGGAACCACGGCTCTAAGATGTAAATAGTTAATTTAAAAAAAAATTATGTTGGAAAAAAAGTAAATAAAAAATAAAAAGCAGACTATGTAGGCACACTTTATAAAGAGAAAGTAAAAAACATTTTGAAAAAAGAACAAGTAAAGTATTATATCTTTGTAAAAATCAATTATTATAACGTGCATATACAGGGCTCATTCAAGGGTCTTGTACCCCCCCACAATACTACATCCCAATTTTAATAAGATAGTATTCATATAAAATATAAATTTTATTGTAACTTAATTGTGTACAATAATGGATCATATGCAATATAGGTGAACAATTCAACTAGAAAAATTAAAAATAAATACAATATATCTAAATACAAATTAGAGACACTTGAACATTCCTTCTTAAATAAATCAATGATGTTTTGTGGCAATTTTTAACATCAACTTGAGATTTTTGTTAAAAAGTTGAAGAATCTTAACACATTCAACATTATGGATAAAAAAAAAAATAGTCAATTTTATATAGTGTTTTTTTTTTTCAAGACTTAGCATGAGCAAAACAAATTCAGATTTGGATAAAAAAAAAGAATAACATCAAAATCCACAAAATTTTCTCATCCTTTAATAGTCAGTTGTCTTTAGTTTAATTTGTAATGTATATAAACATAGGTAGAAAAAGCAAATGTTGATAGGATAGCAAGGGTCACAAAGCATTGCCCAGGGGCTCCCAATTCAAGCTTGTGTCCCCTTTGGTTGGCAGGTTCGGGAGTAGTAAGCACCATCCCTGTGCATACATCATATGTCAAACAAATATCAAGCGAGGTGTTGAGGGTGGGGGGATTGGGTTTTAGTCACAAATTAGAATTAGATGATTTTGATCTGAAACGTTTATTGTATAATGTTCGGTCCCTGTGATGTGTGAGTGGTGTAATGAATAGCAACTTGGAATGAGAAATTAGAGAGCCAAGTTCAAATTCCAGTCAAGTTCACTGTATTCACTGCAAATACAAAAGTTATGAATCAATCTCTTCAACTATGGATTAAATAGCAGGACTTATATCCGGAAAATAATTTTCATCTATAGAAAAATTAAACAACCATCCCTGAAAGGAACAAGACAGTCTCACAGACATTGCACATGAGAATGTAAGGTCCATGTTCAGATGAAGGCTCTGTGACACTTCACACACACACACACACACACACACTAGTCGACGGTAATTGATGATATATTGGAGTGAAATGTTAAATGATATTAATGTGAGAGATTAAATTTCATGTTATTATTTTGTATCTGAATCCACTGAATCCAATCTTTACAAGAGTTAGATCCAAGCAAAAATGAGGCATTGCTACCATATCTGGCCTTGTGGGCAATGAATTATTTTCAACCCTTCAGCACCTTTCCTAAAGACAAAATGTTGTGAGTCTCTTGTTACTATATCACTATTTCTATGGCAAATGTTCAGACAAGCTACAGTCCTTAGTTCCACCAGTTCAGTCCTTTACAGCTAAGACTTGCTATGCCATATTTGCAATGTTGAACCATCCTCTTTGTATTCCATTGATAAGAAGGAAATTCCATTCAGAGAACTTCTTCCTGAGAACTGCCACTTTGTAGAACAGACTCCCAAGAGGATGCTTTCCCAATCACTACAATTTTAAATTTTTCTAGAGTCAATCATTATCTATCCTGCATATTCCCATGATATGCACTTTTAGCTTTCTCCATTTTTGTCCTTACAACAACCTCATTCAGTAACTCTCTATCTTGAGTGCCTCTTGAGATCTGTATTGGGTGGACAGTACTATATAAAAAAAATTATTGTGAATGATTTTTAGTGTTTAATTTGCATATGTTGCATTGTATAATTCCCAGCCATTATTCATTACGCCACCTGCACATCCCAACTTACCACACAGTATTCCCAAGGTTACTTTGTAAAACAAACTCCTGAGAGGATACTTTCCCTATCACTACAGCTTTAACCTCTTCCAGGGTCAATCATTATCTATCTTATATATCCCCATGCACTTTTTACTTCCTCACTTCATGTCCTTACAACAACCAAATTCAGTAACCCTTGAGTGACTTTTGAGCCTTGTATTGGGTGAACAATAGTATAAATAAAAAAAGGACTTTCACTTCATTGCATATGATTTGAAACAGTTCAATTTATGTGACATTTTTAAAAAAAAATCCCAACATTTATTTTTTAAAATCTTTATATATAAAACAACAAAAAAAGAACTGTAAGTTGAATTTTTAACAATTGATTTCAGTTCCCTGAACAAATAAATAAATATTTAAAAAATATGTTAACAAAACTATAATAGTAACCTTTCATACATGTTTTTTATTTATTTATTTAACTTTTCATTGTTTATTATACTTTAGTATTTAACTTAAAACTTGAAATTTGAGAAAATAATCATAAAAATAAGTTTTATAAGATTATTTTGAAAGTTGCAAATGAAACATATCATTATTTAACAATCTTTTTAGTCTATTTAAGTATATATAAATATATGTAAGTATATGAATAAGTCCACAGCTTGAAAAAAGCCTTTATTTTACACAACAAATATATTTCAACATAACTTTGTTTATTGCCAATGCATTTAATTCAGCACCTCTATAGATCACATAGACTGAAGATTATCCAGTGAAAATTTCAGATCAAAATTCAGCAATAATTTAGTGATCCACCATTTGCTTAGCTGAAATACAATAACTTTATACACATTAAGTATTTTGTATTTAGAGTAGTATCCTTATTGTTGTTGTTTTGATCATTATAATTTGGCTGAGTTTTTCTAATCTTTTGTATGGTTCTTTTGCATCTATCTAGTAACCTTTGAATTAACAAAGGCTACATCAGCAGATATAGTTTGGTAAGTTTTTCTTTTTAATTTTTACAAGCAGCATTTGATCACAGTGATATAAGAAGTTAGAATAACATTGTATAAAGCTAGTAATAAAATAATAATCCATATATCTTGGTGTTACAGACCTCTTTTTAACGGATATTCGGAGTAACAGACAAAATCTGGAGCAGTCGATTCAGTTTGTAAGCCCTGCACGCTATGGACAGAGTTGTGGCAACAGCAGATACAAGCCACTGCTTCACAAACTGACTGCTAGTTTGGGGACCATCACTTTGTTTACATCAGTGTAACCACACCTGTAGCATATTGTTTTCCCCTTTTTTATATGCCAGTGTATTTAAGTGGTTTATATTCATCATTTTTTTTTATAACCATGTGAAGGAAGAGTAGAAAAGTGGAAAAGGGTGAATTTAAGAGTAACACAAAAAGCTTAAGTATATCAGACTTAGTGTCAGTAACTATGGATCAAATATTTCCTCCCTTTCATCCATTAAAATAAGGCTTGAGTGTATATAAAATACAATATATTTCTTACTACTATAAACATTAAATTTAGTTGGTACACCTGTTTGAGTTGCCATCCATATTATTTTCAACCAGTATAGAGATCAAAAAAACCTACTAAAGAAAAATTTTCTTCCTAACAGGAATGTTTGTATGTGTAACATGTTTCAGAGTGCACAGATACTACTTTGATCCTGTATTTACTTGCTGCTCCATGCTGGCAGGAAGTGACACAAGTTCAGTTTAATGCGGAGGAGTCCAAGTTTTTGTAGTGGGGCCAGGTCCAAAAATAGCACAGTCCTCGCAACTGTCAGTTGCAATGGCATCAGTATTACTACAAATCTTCCCTCTTTAGTGCAATGATGGAGGCACTGCTGCAGAAAGCTGTTTCCTAAAGCCAGACACCTCTCAATATTTTTAGTTGCACTCTGTCCAAAGACAAATGCACAATTGAGAGATAAAATGTAGTTTGTCCACACTTTGGTCTTGTATTTACTCACCTCCTCATGATGTGATGTGACAAGTTCAGGTTTTATGTGATGGTGTCCATACAGACCATATGGGCCAAGGACAAAATTACTTAGAAATCCATGATCACTATCATGCTGGCATTGGTCTCCACCAACCCTCCCTCTATAGTGCAATGAGGGAGATGCTGCTACATGGTTGGAATATCCAGGATCTGGCATCATTCAATGAAAGTTATGAAACTTTAAGATGAAAAGAAAACAGATACTATACTTTGATCCAAGGCAGAAGTGTTGATCCATCCATAAATAATTCCATCATTTTTCACAATTATTCTGCTAGTAGCCGATAATTTAGAATTTTGTTAAATTCAAGAAATTTATCATTCAGATCTGTGAATTGATTTAATTGGAAAGAGGGGAAAATGAACAGGAAAAAATTGTGGATGAGATTATGTCGGGAGTAATATACACTTGAAGAAGGATGAAGAATGCAGAGGTAAAAACATTACTCAAAAAAAGGGGGGGAGATGCTCAAGCTGAATCATAGTAAAAAAGAAAAAAGTAAGGATCTGATTATTTTTTTTTTTTTACAGCTTATCAACCTTTGTAGGTCCTTTAAACCCAAAACATACTTTTGGAGCATAAGACTAATTCTTTTTTGGGAGTTAATATTATATTAACAATTTTTTTGAAATAATGATGATTTTCTGATAGAAACTCTATTATTTAACTCATAGCTGGGGTGAGAACAGGTGGATTCATAACTTTCCCAAGGGTATGTGAATGTAAAAAATCCAACTGGAATTTGAACCCGGTTCTCTGATTCCTCATTCTGAGCTGTTATCCATTACAGCATCTGGCATTCACAAGCGGTCATCCATCTAGATACTGACCAGGCTCAAAGTTGCTTAACTTCAGTAATCAGACAAGAGCTGGTTTTTCAAGCCCCGCAACCACCAAATAATTATATTAGTTCCAAATAATTTATAGAATAGTGACAAAACTTTACCTCAGAACTTTGAACAATGATTGTTATGATTTTCTTTGATAACTGTATAATTTTTTTTATATCATATATAATCATAGCTAGCTACTAATTTCTGAACAAATCTGTTTTCTAGCCAATACCTGTTGCAGATATCTGCTCCAGCACATTTGCATTTGTTCAATACCTGCAGTGCTTACCCATGGTTTAAACTGCAACTATGCTGAGAAGACCTTACAGTTTCTGGGGGAAAGTGCATAATCTGGTGTGATCAGCAGATCGAACAAGGCTGAAACCCATGGTTACAATGACATGTGACTTTGTGCTAACACAATTATTGACAGCTTCTAGACACAAGGGTTGGATCAACCCATAGTATGGTTTTCAGGCACTTTCCAATGGTGCCACAAATTGGGACCCCCTACCCCAGGCTGATAACATCAAGATGTCACCTCCTTGACAAAATGACCATGATAAGATACAAACTAAAATTGTATAATTGACAATATTTTTATGCATTTTATGATACATACATAAACTGCGTCTAGAGATTATATGCAAGTTATGAATTGGTATAAAGAGTTGCGTCTTTATAAAAGTCCTATTATGATGTTGTTTAGATTCTACTCAATATTATTAACTTAGATATATAGTGATAGAGAAAACTATTGTTTTTGGTTGGAAAAAATTTTACTAAATTAACAAAACAGACTAATTTGACTGTCAGTAGTTTATTTGCAACTATTTATTTTGATACTTTTACATTATTATACCTTGTAAAACTAATGTAAAAAAATAATATGAAAAGATTTTAGAACAAATTTGTCAATTTCTTAAAAGAAAACATAAAAAAAACATTTTATTTTAAAAATAAAAGGTATATTAACAAAAAATAATAAGAACCTCCTAAAATTTATTGCACAAATGCTCCTTTCTTTTCAATAACTCTTAGCAGCCTATTGTCAACATCTGATATTAGATTTGCAATTTTAGCGGCTGGTAAGTTGTTTGCAGCAATTTTAACTGCCTCCCAGAGGTTACACTTGCTGTTGAATTGCCTTCCATTAGAATAAATATCTCTCTTGATGATGCTCCACAGGTTCTCAATGGGATTCAAGTCACAGCTATTTGAAGGCCAGTCCATAAGAGAATCTTCAACAAATCCCTTTTCTTTCAACCAGGATTTACTAAACCTTGATGCATGACTTAGTGTGTTGTCTTGCATAAAGATTATAGATCTACGCTTGGTTAAAGACTGGTTATCAAGCCATTCGAAGAAATATTGCTCTAGAAAATCACAGTAACTTTTAGAATTCATTTTAACCCCGTCTTTCAGTTTAAATGGACCCATGAGCTCATTACCAATAATCCCAGCCCATATCATGATCCCACTGCCGTCTTGTTGGAGTTTAAAAAATTTTCTTGAGTCATGTTGCTTGCAAACCCATCCTCAAGCCCATTGAGGGTGATCCTTGATTCGTCTGTAAAAAGCACTTTACTGAAATCAGTTTTCATGTATTTTTTGCCCACTGCAATCTTCTTTCTTTGTTTTTTTGTTAAAATGGGTTTCTTTATTAGATTTTTTACATCAGCAAACTTCCTTAATGCTTTACACCTTGTTTCTCTTGACATCATAGGAGCTCCAGCGGCCTCAAATATGAACGCGCTTGATGCATTTGAGTTTCTTATTAATTCTCTTTGGATATGTGATAGATCTCGCTTTGTTAAAATCCTGAATTCAGCCTGAGACTTTTTTTCCTTGGTTGAATTCCAATTTGACATATTTTCTTGATTGTTCGATGATCCCTTTTTAAATCCTTAGAAATTTTGAAGCGAAGACTTTCCTTTGCTAATTTCTTTGATTATATAGTTCTTTTCATTTATTGTTAGTTCTTTTTTTACAAGCCATAATACTAAATTCTAGTTCTTGCAAATAATCTCTTGACACTGCAAATTGCTATAATTACTGAAAAAATACTAAATATCAATCTGAAATTGAAAATTGGGACTTAATTGCTTTCATGCTTACTCGCTATACATAATAGTACAAATTATTTCATTGGATAACACACATCTATGAATTTTACATAAAATATTTGACAATACCTCTTTTGCATGTAATCTCTAGACGCAGTTTATATGTATGCATATGTGTGACATGGAAATAAACCATCAAAGAGGAGAGAACTCTAATAAAAATTACCTTTGACAGTTAGCTTTAATGAATAATTGTTTACCTAATCTCACAGCAGTTAGGAAATATGGAGATAAATTCTCACTGACAGGATTTAACATCGTCTTATAATTCTGCTTCTTGCAATATTTTATTAAAGTTGTTAAGCTCAAATATCTAATCATGTGACAGGGGAATTCCTACAGACATTTTACTTATCTGTGTGTATATTCCATGTCGACAAATATGAAAAATTTTCATATTTGTCGACATGGAAAACAAAAAACATACACTCAGACATTTTATTGCTGTAGAACTCACCATGGGCTTATTCAATCAATAACTTATGAATTAAGAGTCATCAGAAAATTAAAATAAGGAAACCCTGAAATTTTCATAGGTATTTCTAGTAAATAAATAAATTTTCTGCTTCTATTTGTGCCTGAGGTGACTATAGTTTCTTAACCTTTATCATTCCATATGTGAGTTTATTTGCTGTGCAGAACTATTACGCACAAACATACATACATACATACAAATCACATACAATGCTAAGCATTCATTGGTTAATAAATCACCACTACATTTCTACAGGCAATTTACAAATCGCAGTAATGTGACAATTTTGTAATCACTCTATTTTTAAGTAGTCAATTTTGTGCACTTTTGGGAGAAATGGATCACAGAAGCTTTCTTAAGTCTCCCTAAAACTTGCTCGCTGATTGGTCGATGCCAACCAATCAGATCGTTTGCATGTGAAGAATAATTTTTCCCGCACAACTATTTGGAGCCTATAGTCGCTTATTTAAGCCAAGATTTTTCTCATCTCAATTAGTGAGAACTCAACTGCCAAACGAATCCACAACAGTTGAAACCATGCGCCACCCTTCTCACTCAAACACACACACTCACATGCTGAACATAACTTGTACACACTCACAGAAAACTCTTCTTACACAACAATATTTTTCAAGAACAATCATTACAAGAAACTCTCATGAATATTTTCCCAGTGAACTTTAAACCAAATAACTATCTTTCACTGAACTCTAAAATAACAGTTAAAGAGAGGCAACTCTTGGTTAATTCAATCTTTCTTACTTATATGCATGTTTTCTTTCACATGGTTGTTTGATATTGTACATCTTGTTAAAATACATATTTTATGCGTAACAATGTCTTTTGGTTATTCTTCTTGCGTGAGCCTTGTTTCCTAATCAAAATTAAATTAATGTGGTGAAGTCTGACACACTACCACTGAATTTGAATTTGTTTGAATTTCATGAAATCATACTTATTATAAAACCCAGGTTGTCTGTGTGCGTGTCTGTACGTTTATATATTGGATCGGATTTCCTACATTTTTCAACCAATTTCAACAAAACTTCACAGGACTACGTAAAATTACCTTGCGGTGGTTCTGACAGCGCCAAAAATTGGAAAAACACAATTGTTTTTGCATGAAATCAATTTGAAAACACGATTAAGAGGCATCGCGAGAATGAAAGGGGGGACAACTCATATCAAGTTATACTTATTATAAAACCCAGGTTGTTTGTGTGTGTGTGTGTGTGTGTGTGTGTGTGTGTGTTCATTTATATATGAGATCGGATTTCCTACATTTTTCAACCGATTTCAACAAAACTTCACTTTTTTTTGGCAGGTAGTGTTTCTTATTGTCTTGCACACCTTTTTCTTTATTTTTACATTCAGAATGCTTTAAAAAATCCAAGACAATTGTTTATAATAAAATTGAAAAATTCTGTTCAATCGGTAGACTCATAACAATTGAAAACAATGTTTTTATTTGAGTTTGGGTTTGACCAATTCGTAAAAAAACAAAAAAAAACAAAAAAAACTAATTAAGACATGCGTGTCCGTCAACCTTAAACAATAATCTTTGTCAATTTTATTTTTCAGTCTTTATGATGGTCAATACTTGATCTATCTCTTACTGTTACATCCCCGGGCAACGCCGGGCTCTACTGCTAGTTAACAATAAGTTTACTGCAGTTGAGAAAGAATGTAGTGGAAAAGGAAGTAATATTAATAATGCAGAGTACTAAAGATTAAAGTAACATGCAGATTTATTAAGAATAAACTGAATAAAAATAGCTGAATTCTTATGGAGGACTGTTTAGAAAATATTACAAACTCATGGAAAAATAATCATGTAATTATTAAAATCTTCCAAAAGCTCCATATAATTGTGACAGTAAGATTCTCTTTTTAAAGACAAAAATAAGGTCTAAATGACTCAATAATTTGTTTGTTAAGGATTTATGGTTAATAAATTCAATTTTGGAGTTCAGTTACCAACTTACATTGTTTTATTTTTATTGACGTAAACAAAGTTCAAATAAAGGGCAATACTCCAAAAAATATTTTTTTTATCAATATTCACTCAATACAAGGTCCAAGAGCCACTCAATGTAGAGGGTTACTGTGTGAATTTGTATGAGCTGAAGTAGATTTCAGAAGGAACTGGAAACCCAATCTTAAACAGAAAACAAGGGATAAACCTCTACTCCTGTTTAAAAGATTGGGAAGGAGAGTTAACTGGAATTATTTTCAAAATTATCTCTCCCCAAATAAGACATTATCTATGTACTCACCGTTCACCTAGGCTGAATAAAATTTTGAAACATTTTCATAAAAGAAAAGAATATGCAAGCAAAAGGATAATGATTTTGAAAGCCATAGTTAGTGTTATATATATATATATATATATATATATATATATATATGAAAAAAGACAAAAGGAGAACTTATCTTAGCCAACATGTTTTGTCCTCTAAGGGACTTTATCAAAGCAAATATAAGGATTTTATTTTGTGATAAGAATTTATATACAAGAGCAAAACTGAAAAAAAGCAGTCAGATACAATTTTATGATATTTTTATCTCGTAATAAAATAAGTACAATTTCCCAGTTTTTTTTCTGTGAGGGAATGCAATGTATATGCTTTTCAATTTGATGTATCAGAATGTACCAATAAGTTTGCTACATGCAATTTCAAATTTGTTTAGATTCTGTGATTAGATACTTGGTTTTTCAAAATTTTTGATATAGGGTTGGTCATGATTATTCATCAGTTTAGAAGAAATGTTAGGCAAGTTTTGTCTTGATAAAGTCCCTCAGAGGAGGAAACATGTTGTCTAAGTTTTCCTTTTATAGATGTATTCTATCTGGAATTCTAACACAAACACACAATATATATATATATATATATATATATATATATATATATATAGAGAGAGAGAGAGATAATACAAATCAATAATACCTAATAGTATTAGGCTAATACCTATTAAAATAGGTAAAAATTACAAGAATTTAACATATTTCAACATAAGCAGAATTTTTGTCAAGAAAGTGCTCAGTAAAGAACAAGAGCAATAATTGTCAATAAATTAATGAAGGTTCAAATAAATGAGTTCAAAGTTTTGCAGACACACTGCTCATCAGGGTTAAGTATTGAATTATTACCAAATATACTCTCTATAAGAAATGCTAATCACAGAATCTAAACAAATTTGAAACTGCAAGTAGCAAACTTATTGATGCATTCTGATACATCAAATTGAAAAGCATATACATTGCATTATTAACGAACCCACAACAAAAAATTGGGAAATTGTATTTTTTATTTTATTAAGAGATAAAAATATCATAAAATTGTGTCTGACTGCTTTTTAAATGAACAGCTACTGTTTCAATCTTAGCCCAAAGTCTAGAATTTAAAGTGTTTTAACTTTTCACTTTGCCAAGATAACAAATACAAATTAACAAGTCTTGGCTTTAATCCACAGATTTGATAAGCTGCAAAACAAATTAATCAATTAACAAGTCAGTATTATTATATTTTTATTATATATTTTTTATTTTCATCCTTATGATTTATGCAATAATGAAAACAAGGAAATTCAATATTTGTAATCATAATAGATTTTTTTTTACAAATATTGAATATTATAATTATAATACTGATGTTATCTTCAGAAAAAAATAATGTTACAAATCAATTTCATAATGATGCCATGGTATTTCAAACAAATAGTGATTTTTAGATTTTCATTTTTTGTTGTTTACTGAATCATTTTATTTGTTTATTGTTTAAAAATTCTTTAATTTTGAAATAAGTAGAAACATTTTAAACTTCTTTATAAGGAACACGATTAAAAAAATGACATTTTAAAAATTTAAATAATAATAATCAATTATTTTTACATTTTTTTTGTATTGAATTGTTAAAATATGAAGTGAGTACAAATCGAATGTTTGAACAAAGAACAACTTATATAGGAAAACAAATAAAAATCATTTAACACTGAATGATTTAAAAAAAAATGTGCATTTTTAGGTTTTTTTTTACTTTCTTTACACAATTCGTTTCTACCATTTGGGGAAGAATGCCAATTTTTAGCCCTTGAGGGTCATCATAGTTTTTTACTTGTCTGATTTTTAAATTAATTTTACTTATTTCAAGTAAGAAAAGATAAATATTGAATTACACTCTGAACAAAAGACTCTTTTAATCTAAAACTAAAAAACCTGCAAAAATTAGTAAAAATAGTTTTAAAAAATGTATGCACTGATTTTATATTTTGTCAAATTGTCATTAACTAGCACTTACTTCTGTGACAATGTTATTGCTTCTTCTTACTCATATTGAACGGTTTGTTTTTTTACATAATGGAAAATTAGTATTAACTTTGAATAAAATAAATAAGAACATTTTAAAGAAGAACTAAGGCATAACGATTTCTAAAAAGAAAAAAAAATAGATTTAAAAAGTCTGCAGGTATTTCAAATTTCGTATTTTTTTAAAAACTTATTTTATTTCAATGTACCAGTGTCATTGTTTATTTCATGGACAAGAAGTTGTACTTACTTAACTTACTGTATTTCTTTTAGTTTTAATCATTAAAATTTTAAAATCTGATTAAAAGAACTAACAAAATAAGAAGACCATCAGTTTATATTTTTATTCTTTTTTTTTAAGATTTGATTTTTTTTAGTGTTAAAAAGTGTTTTTTTAAATAAACATTTTATTTTTTAGATGTTGAATTATCACAGAAAATAATATATTCCACATTAAATTTTTAAATTTAAAAAATTTAATGTTGAATATTATTTTCTGTGATAATTCAAATACTGATTGTGATCGTGATAAAATTATTTTTTTAGACTTTGCCATAAAATTACCAATGTTCTTTCAAAATATCTAAAAATGAAACTAAATGGTAAAATAAGACAGTTGTTAATAAAATTATTTAATTACGATTAAAAAATAAGAAAAAAAAACGATGTAAAAACGTGTTTTTTTTCGTCATATGATCCTGAAAAAAATAAATTTATTTTTTTAGTTACGAATTCAGAATTGTCATAAATTATTCGATAATTTACGTTAAATCAGGAATAAAAAAAGAAACGAATAAAAGAAAGAGATAAGAAAAAATAACAGGAAAAATAATATTATTGTTAAAAATGCTCACCAGAAATTTAATATTATTTTATCCTTTTTTTTTAAATTTCCAATGTCGTTTTTTTTGTATTGCTTTCTCCTGTTTTGCTTTGTTTTTTCGTTTTTAAAACAGATTAAAAAAAAAAAAAAAATTAACCATTCATTTTTTTTAAATCGTAATCAGTGATGCTTTACTTCTCTTTCTTACATGTCTACACATTTTCAGATTTTAGAAAAGAAAACTAAAAGAAAAATCAAGGAACATATGAATTATTTTGGGTTTTTTTTTATATTTTTTTTCAATTTTTGTTCTTGGAGTAGTTTTTTTTTGGCATAGTAGTAGCAACTACTAAATGTTACTTACTTAGAGATGCTTGTTGAATTTACAAAGAATGGTTTGGCTAAACTCACAGAGAAAAAAAAAACGAAAGACATCAATAATAACAACAGCAAGAATAATAACAACAACGATGACGACAATAAAATGTAATATGAAAAGTAATAATAATAGTAATAATGGAGACAATATATTTTATTTCTTTTCTTTGACGTTATGTATATACGTATGGTTATCTCCCTTATTCGCAAGCAATAGTTGAAAATATTTGATAGAAAAAAAGCAAAAATGTTCCTAGTGATAAAATAAATTGCATAATCTTTTTATGTTTTTTATAAATCTCCTTTTTCTTAAAATACATAAATAAATAGCATTTTATTTAATTTTGTAAAAAATACGGAACGTTGTTTTAAAATCGTAAACTTTTTAAGGGGAGGTAACCATGGATTTTGATCGCACACCGGCGGTTACCTCCCTTGTATTGTTTTATTTTATTAAATTGACTTCTTTTTTATTCTATTTTTTTAACTTAGTTTTGTCAATTCTTCTTTCTTTCCTTCTTACTTTATGTTCATTAGCTTCTGTCTGTACCCCTCTCACTTCTGTATTATTATTAACGCATTCATCAGGATATACCAGTAGCTTACTTTCTTCTTTTCTCACTCTTCATATTTTTTTTAAACATTTAGTTTTTTTAAGTTTCTTTTTTCCCGTTCTGTTACACTAGAAACTATTTTTCCCCCATTGCCATTATCCTTAGATACTGGCATTTTGTACCCGTTCATTTCATCCACGTCTTCATAATCAATTTTATTTTATTTTTTTTTTATTTAAAAATCTCTTATCAATGATCATTTTTTTTCTTCATAAACTTAAAAAAAAATTTATTTCCTCTTCCTTATCTCTTGATCTCCGTTCCTGTTTCCTTTTGCCTTCCTGTATCTCTTTCTTTTTAGACAAAAAACAATCCTTTTCATTTTTTTTTTTTTTTAACTTCCTTGTTCACTTTTTTTTTTATCTCTCTCATCTTATTCCTTTATACTGTCGACTTCCAGGCAGTGCTTCTCCTCTACTCTCTCTCAAAAAACAACCCTCATCCCAAACCCCACGCGCTCTCCTTCCCCCTCTCTCTATTATTTCTTGTAGGACTATCCTCCTCCTTTCACTTTCATTTTACCTTTCACTTAACCTCTGTTACACACGTACGCACGCACGATTACATAAAGAAAGGTAAGTTTTCTTTTACTTTTTTTCTTGACTTTTTGAAAAAAAAAAAAAAAGCGATACATTTTTTTTTTTTTTTTTTTCCAAGAACCCCCATCCCAGAAAACAAGATGTTTAGGCCGTCGTATTATACGAACGGTTGAGGCTGTTTCTAGGTCAGGACGACTTCCACATCGAATAATCACAACCGTCAGAAAAGATTAAACCCCCCAAAAAACATTCTTAAAAAAAATAATAATACAAAATGTAAGTAGGCTGGAAAAAAGAGAAGAGTTCTGCTATTTACTATTAATAATAATTCTTGGCTTTTTTTTCCTTTTTTTCTTCTCTCTTTTTCTTATTTTTAAGACTTTTTAAAAGATTTTTAAATGTTCCACTTGTCATGTTTTTTTGTATTTTTTTTTTAAAAAATAGCACTTAGACATTTAAAAAAAAAAAAAACACGAATGATTATCGAAAAAAATAACCACTCTTGTCCAATTGTCCATTTATCATATTGATCGGCTTAGAAATCTTACTTTTCTCTTTCAAAATCTAAGAAAAGTCAAAATAATTGTTTATTATTTACCCTTCTCTTGTTGAAGTTGTATATTTTATTCCTTTATTTACTATTCTGCATGCTTTACTTTATCATTTTTAACATCTGTAAAAAAAATCATTCTAATTTATTTTTAAATTTTGATGACTAACTTTTTAGTTAATTAAAATAAAAACACTTATATCAATTATTCTTAATTTTTTAGTTTATTTTTTTAAAATAAATTTGAAAATACGAAATTTAAAAAAAAAAATTTAAAAAATTCTAAAGAATTTATTTCATAACATTAAAAAAATTCATTCAAAACGTCTTTTAAAATAAGTTAAAAACTTGTTTTGTTTTTTTTAGATATTTTTATAATTTAAAATTTATATTGTCTCTTAACTTGTTATGGTTCTTTCACAGATTCCGGGCCAGTGAGGCTCATTAACTCACAGTAGCCACTTGGCTCCTGCCAGGAACCCGCTATTTTAAACCTTGCTTTTTCTTTTCATAAAAAGCATTTTACCAATAGTGACCGGCTTGTTTTTTATTTATTTTATTTACTTTTAATATAATTACGTTTATTAAATAATACTTTTGTTTAGACTTATGAAGAATTACTTCAGTTCGTTTGAATTGATGGCTAAGAAGATTAGACTTTTTCCTTTATCCACCCTTTTTAAACAAAAATGATAATTTTTACTTAAAAAAATAATAATTTTTTTTTTTTTACAGTTACTTTTTTTAGTAAAATAAAGTTAATTTTGTTACATTTCTTTTGAAAGATGTATGTAAAATTGTAAAACTAACAGAAATGTGTTCGGTTTTTGTACATAGAGAATGTCTTTATTTCGATTTACTTCTTTTTGGCAGCACAAAAATGTCTCCCCCTTTTTTTATTTATTTTTTAATGTAAAAAAATTGGAAAGATGTTTATTTTTTTTACTTTTTTTATTACTAAGATTGAAAATTTTAGTCATCGAGTCTATTTCTCATTGTTTTGTTTTGCGAATAGGTGCATTTATTGTTGTTTTATGTTCATTTACGTTACATTGATTCATGGACAGATTTCAATTTTTTTGTTAAAAAACGATGTTTAATATTTTGTGATGAAATCAATAATGTCATCATTGATATGGAAGCAAAAAGAATGTTACATGTGTGGCTATTTTGATATTTTCATTTGACATTTTTACACTATTTTTTTTTTTTTTTTTTGATATTTTATTAGTAAATTTAGTATTTTGAATTTGTAAAATTTTTATCAGTGTTGGATGAAAAAAAAAATGAATTGAAAAAATTGATTTCTAAATACGGTACCTGAACAAGGAAGACTAAAAAAAGACTAAAGACTAAAGAGGCTTCACTTCAAAGATAAACTTTGGAATTAAATATTTAAAAATTATCAAAAAGGAATTCTTTTAATATTTATTTTTCATTAAAAAGTGAATGCATGTATTTTTAAAATTATTTAATTTTTTTTTTTTTAAATTAATTTGTTTTTAAAAAAACATTGACAATTTAATGCCGAAAAATTTTTTAAAAAATATTTATTTATGTAAATAATTTTTTAAATAAATATACACACGTCTCACGACGTTTTTTAGAAATAATAATAAAGAATATAAATTTAAATAATAAATAATTTTTATTTTCTTTTTTACTTTATCGAGGCTCGTTGACAATTGATCTTTTTTTTTTTTTTTTTTTTAAGTCTATATTTGAAACTTCATAAATACATTCACTTCAAAATAAAAATATATATATATATATATATATATATATATATATATATATATAACCATTTAAGAACGAATCAGCGTATATTTATCGAAACCACCAGTTCAACCTGCGGGTTTTCTCAGAGCACTTGACTAGGCTTTCCTTTCACTATGCGAGTTGTGAATTAAAAAAAGGAAAATAGCTGATGCCTTTCTATCCGAACAATAGAGGAAATAGATCTTTGTTAAAACTCACAGACTTCATAATCTTCCTTTTAAAGTTTTATGACACCCATCGATCCATCCATTCACCCTGTTACTGAGTAGAGCATCAATCAATTTTTTTTAAAAATATGTTTTGTTTGTAGATATGAATTAACTTTTATTTTTATTTTTATTTTATTACTCTGGATATGTAACATCTTGCTGGTAGAAATCATCCCATCATTGTCCATTTCCCATCTGCCAAGGATTTCCCTCGTGTTTGTCCACTCCTCACCCAACGTTTGCTGGTGATCTCCCTCATTTTTGTTCCTTCCCCACCTGTGCAGGGTAGGGGGTCTTTTGGTCGTGTTTACCCCCATACAAACTCTGATGATGATTTATTTTGTTGTACTGTTTGTCCAGCACCTACCAGATGCTGGGGACTTTTTTTTTTTTTTTTTGTTTTTGCTCTTGCTCACCTCCACCAATCTTTCGCTCCCCCTCATTCTCCGCAGTGGTTGTCATCATCACCCCCATCACATCACATCTTCTCCATTCATTAATTCATAAATCTTGGTACCTATGTTTGTATACATGAGATCAATGTGTGGTTTTAAGCCTAGCCTTTTAGTTTTAATTACCTGTAAACAAATATACTTTTGTTGAGTAAGTTTATTTTTTTTTTAACTTTTTACGTAAAGTTTAATAATGTGATTGTTAAAAAAGTGCCATTGAGGGCAATTAAAATTTGGGTGCTAAATGCTAGAAGAAGACTTAAAATTTCAATTTCACTTGTTTTGTACTTTTAAATAAAACATATTTAAATAAAGAACAACTTAAATTGAACAGAAATATTTTTTAAGTTTATTTAAGTTCAAGAAGTTAAACAGTTTGAATGAAGCAAATAATTCTCTCTGAAATTTTTAATGTGTAGTGTATTGCTGGTGTGTTTTTATTTATCTGAACGTGTCTATAGTAATGACATTTTGAATACTTTCATATTCTTTCTCAATTGCTCGAAAAATATCAATGTATTTCTTTGCATAAATAAACATGGAGAGATGTATATAACACAAATTAAACATTTGAAATTTACATGTATGTTTAAAATACATTTGCAATAACAAATTCACAATTCATGGAGATTAAACTATAGACATTTGATCAGCATATGTATATAATTAAAAAAAAAATGATGTCACTTAGTTTTTAGTCTAATAACATTGCTGAGAAAAGTACATATCTATCATTTTGCTCTAAAAGTGAACTATGATGACCTTTATATTGCTTTGTATGATTGAGTTTCCTTTAAATCATGATAATGTAATTTATCTTGTTACATAGCCTATCTGAACTCCTTTTTGCATACATACATTAACTCTTAACTCTCTTATAAAGCATCTTTAAGACTGTTTTTCCCTAACTCCCATAAGGATTTTTTAAGAAAAAGGAAATTTTAGATAGAAACCATTTTCTTTACATGAAAATGATATCAGAATAGAAATAAAACTGTTAAGAATGGACTTTTCTGCATTTTAAATATTTCTCTTATAAACATTTTTAAATACTTTTATTACTTCTCTACTAATGGATGATAATTGTACTACAATAGTTTAGTTCAGAGCAAAATGATTCAGGACATGAGGAATGGTGCCATCATGTGATATCTAATAAATGTTTTTGGGGTAGTTCAAAACTGATAGTTTTGAAAAGCTTGTGTGAAATAGGTGAAGAAAAAAAAAAATCTCAATTTAATATTTAGTGCAAATATTTGTTTTGTAACAAATACGAAATATAAGATAAGATGGTAAATTACATTCGACAGCAAGGCCTCTGATCAGAAGGTTTTGAGGAGCATGAAACTGCCTCTTAATTACTGGTGTTCCCAGGTCCACCCTGATCTGGGGTGGTAGCACCTGTTAGGGTCCCAGCTATGGGTAAATAGTTAACCCCAAACCGGGGTCAAAACACTATGGAAGTGTAAAACTATGTCTTTTTACCAGCAATACATTTTTGAAGAAAAAACAATATTATCAGCAATATATTTTTGAACAAAAATATTACCAGCAATAAAAATCTTGTCAGCATTAAATAACCCATTGAGTTTGATATGCCATAAAACAAACCAAACCAAATATGATCTTTAAAAACATGGGCAGGAAATAGTTTTGAAATTCATCATTTTGAAGGTAAAAATATTACATTCATTAGAAGCTTCTTTTTTTTTTTTTTTTTTATTACCTTTGTTCTAAATCTCCCATTCATAGGTTAAAGTAATCAGTGGGTGGAAATTTTATAAAAGTGGGAGTCGAAACAAAATTGATTCCATCTAATATAATTCTGCTTGTTCCTCTGTTAGTAAAAGTGTTATCTCGTGTTACATCCTGCTATTATCTGAAATAAATAATTCCATTTTGATTGCAAAGAAAGATGGAAGAAAAAGATATATCAGAGGTAAAATAGTGTAAATAATATCGGAGAGGCTTATTTAGTTTTAGTGAGGAAAAAAAAAATTGAAAAAGGTGAAGATAGAAAATGGGATAATGCTTTCATGTTAACATCTGCCTCAGTGAAGTGGAAAATTCTGTTAATTTTCAATCTTTTCATTTGTACCCTCTCACTTCTTTAAATAATGTCCTGCATTCATACCTATGATCATTATTGTAATATCTTGTTAAAGTTAAGCCAAAATATTTCATGGTACAATACAGGAATTTCCGTAGTTATTTTATAGTTTTGGAACTCACAAGGAGTTTATGCAATCATTAACTTAAGAATTATGAAAAATTATAGTAAACGTGAAATTTTGACAGGTACTCAAACTAATTTTGTTATAAAAGGAATTTGCAATTCTCTAGAAATGTAAATACCTGACTATATGCAGTCACTATCTGCATATTTATAACAACTTATAAATTCTTAGGATTCATTCTTGCAATTCATTTTACCAACACATTTGGAAGAGTAAAGAGTACTAGTCTCTCTAGAATTATTTTTATTTGCTGTGGATACAGATGACAATGAAAGAAATTCAGCAAAATGGAATAAAATATATTATAAAATTATTTAACCATTTCCTTTCTATAATTTTAGTTAAATTACAGCTTTTCTTTTTGATGTTAAAAGAAGAAATATATCCCCTTTGATTAGTGAGCTGGGTGTGCGGGCGGTGTAATGGATGGCAACTTGGAATGAGAAATCAGAGAGCCATGTTCGAATTCCAGTCCAGTTTGTTACATTCACTGAGACACACATACCGACGAGAAGGATATGAATCATCTTCTTCTCCCAGTTATGGGTTAAATAGTAGGACCTGTATTTGGAAAATCATTATCTTCAAAAAATTGTTAATACAATATTAACTAACAAAAAGAATTATTCTTACAATCTAAAATGTTTAGGCTTTAAATAACCCACAAAGTATTGATAAGCCATAAAAAAAAATTGAACTAGTGAGCTGCTCACTATTGCTATTGGTTTATCCAAAATACGGACAATGTATCAATTGAAAGGTTTATATTAAAAACAGATTCCTTTGTACTATCAAAATTTATTTTCTATTTATTTTGTGGAACCGCTAATATTTTAACCTTTTATTTTGTTTGTTTTATATTTATTGTAAACATTTACAGGTATCCTTAAACGAAAACAAAAACTCTCCTTTTAGCTAAAAGATTTTTCCAATAAAATATTATTAAATCTGATTTATATGCCTATTATCATTATTGTAATATCTTGTTAAAGTCAAGCCAAAATATTTCATGGTACATTACAGGAATTTCCATAGTTATTTTATAGTTTTGGAACTCACAAGGAGTTTATGCAATCACTATTTCTATTGGTTTATCCAAAATATGGACACTGTATCAATTGAAAAACTCTCACTTCTTTAAATAATGAAATAATTCCATTTTGATTGCAAGGAAAGATGGAAGAAAAAGATACATCAAAGAAGTAAAATAGTGTAAATAATATCAAAGAGGCTTATCTAGTTTCAGTGAGGAAAATGAAAATTGAAAAAGGTGAAGATAGAAAATGGGATAATGCTTTCATGTTAACATCTGCCTCAGTGAAATGGAAAATTATTTATAATTCATGGAGATATTAAACTATAGACATTTGATCAGCATATGTAAATGATGTCACTTAGTTTTTAGTCTATTCCATTTTGATTGCAAGGAAAGATGGAAGAAATAAATTAGGGTCCCAGCTATGGATAAAACCACAATATTAACGTTGTTAATATTAACGTTGTTCTCTGATATTATTTACACTATTTTACTTCTCTGATGTATCTTTTTCTTCCATCTTGCAATCAAAATGGAATTATTTATTTCATTATTTAAAGAAGTGAGAGTTTTTCAATTGATACAGTGTCCATATTTTGGATAAACCAATAGCAATAGTGATTGCATATTGAACCTGCATTGTAAACTTTGTGCATATAACAAAGTGTAATGTATATTGGCAGTTATTTTAGAGGAATATTTCTTCTTATTATTATTACTATTCCTTTTTAAATAATGATGTTAATGTTTTTTATATTTGAAAACAAAGAATACATGAACTGTACACTTCAAAGATGTACAGCTTATTAAAATACACTGATGGAAAAATTGCAACTTCCTGCAGATGTTTGGTTACTAAAGATTAAACATCCAGGTATGATAGGTGGATTGCAGAAAATGATTTTATATACAGATTAATTTGTGCACTAGTTACAAAATAAGGGTTATATCAATAGTACTCAGACCCCCATATTAATACGCTTTATATCCTCACCGGCAATTAAAAAAGGCCTGTACTCTCACATACATGGAAATCATGCTGTCAGGTTGTTGTAAAGTAGTTTTCACAGTGGAGGCTTGTAGTTGTCCTAAATTAGGTTCGACGTACAAAACGCTAGGAACTTGCAATAATAGTTAATGACGCAGAAATCTAGTTGTGGTGGTTGGTACTTCAATGTCCGACATCGACTGACTCGCTCAACTCCACTGAGCTCAACTGGCGACCGCTACTACTACTACTACTACTTATGTGTGGGAGAGTCTATTACAATAGAATAGGTAATGTTCTAGTATAACACAGGTATTGTCCCATAATTTCTCCCAATATATATTCAATGAGGAATGTGTCTGATGATGATATTAGTTAAAAAAAGTTGCTGAATATCTTGCAAAGCATCTTTATTAAACAGTTTAAAAAAATTCATATGCCAAAAATAAATGATTTCAAAATTTAAAATATTATGGATTACTTGTAATTGCATGCATGAGTCTTAGTATAAATGGTTATAAATAATTATTGACAAAATTTTATCATTGTGATATTTTTGCATTAGATCAAGTATTAACAATATAGTAACTAGGCTCTGCAAATTGGAGGAGAGAGTTATCAATCATAATGTTCTTACTTCGAATCCACAGTGATCCCCCTTTAACCCTCTCTCTGTTTTTATCTTTAAATGTATTTGTTATCACATAAAATTTGGTGAAGCACAAGTAAATTGTAATTTCGAAAGAAGAAAAAAAAACGTTAAGGAACCACTGTCCTAGGTGAATCTGTGTGTTGTCGTCAAATCTAACTTTTGCTTCCATGAAAGCAGAACCTGCTCTCATCACTGAAAATTAGACCATTCAAACACCCCCACCCTTGTGATACTACTGAAGATGTGAACAACAATGAGTGTTCTGGCATAAGTGGGAGTCTAATTACAGGTGTGCATGCCTATAGTTCTGTTGTAACTAAATGATTTCCAGCCAAGGCCATGTTTTGTCTAGTCTGTTTTGTGGATGCTTTTATATGCGGCTATCCAGAACCTAGTCTACAGACATAGAAATATTCATTTGACTACTGTTTCCAATATTAAAGCACCGCCGATGTCACATCTAACATGCATAGAAATTTTCCAAAATGACCATCCAGTTTTTCAAAGGTCTAAATAGCTCTAATTGAACAAAAGACACTCAAAGGTATATCTCCATTGGCATGACATCTGCTTGTACCAATCTCTTTCACCACACTAAATATCTACTACCCACAAGTATACACATGGATCACTTTCCTGGTTAACCTTTGTCACTCTGTATGTCATCTCATTTGCTGTAAAAAAAAAAAAAATAAAAATAAAAAAAAATTTATCCTGCTACTGATTCCTGAATTTAAATTTGTTTGAAATTTCATAGTTGTGTTTTCATATCCTGCCATGGCAACAGAAAATGACTTTCAGTGAAATTAACAATAATGATACTGAAATTGAGAGAAAAAGAAGTCAGTGGAAAGAGAAATAATATTAATAATACCGTGTGCTAAAGGCTAAAAATTGGCGTCATATATTAGACTGTTGCAATTTTTTTTTTTTTTGTTTTTTTATTTTTTCTGTGTTTCATGTACTTATTTTTTAGCTGTATTTACTGTTGGGGTGATTACATAACTTGGCTTTTTTTTTTTTAATTTTACACCAAATGCACTTATGAAAAAAATTTTATATAATGAAATACTGATGCCTGTCTGTTTTACTAATCTTATTAACAAGAAAAAAATCTAAAATTGTATTTTAACTTTTTTTCCTTTATCCTAAAAAGAATTTTTGTTTTGTTTCCAGAGGTGGCAAGCAGTTCCATCTGATGTACCTCATAGCTAACAGCAACCAACCACTAACCCGAACATTTCCAAACTAAATCAATGTCGTTTACTTCTGACTTTATGCAGCATTATACGCAACAGCCATGTACCCAGTCCAGCCCATGTATCCGACGGACAGGCATTTTGATTTTGACATTTGCAACCGCGCGTTCACGCCCCTGGACCACCCCCACTTGAGTTCACATGATCGGGTGGGACCACCGCCACCCCCAACTACACCACAGGGACCGCAGTCTCCACATTCACAGCACTCTGGGGATGGAAGCAACCATCCAATATCAAATAAGCCATCAGCTGCAGGTGGCACTAATAACAATAGCAACAGCCACAACAATAATGGCAACAACAACAATAATAATAGTGAAACCAGCATGTGTTGGAAGCCATTTTCTGAATTACCTGGGAAAGGTGGCAGCCTAAAGAACTGCCACCTTAGTGTCCCAGGGGATGATGACAGCCTACATGCTCCAATGCATCCTCATACCCACATGCACTCTCATTCTCATCTCCACGCTCATTCCGGTATGCACCCTCAACCCGGCATGATGGGTGGAGGTGGGGGTCGAGGGCGACCACGGGGCAGAGGATCCAGCCATCAGTCTGCAGCGGAGAAGACGTTCAACTGCTCGTTCTGCGATAAAGCATTTGCCCAGCGGGCAAACCTTCATATTCACGAGCGCTCGCACACAGGGGAGAAACCTTTTAAGTGCAGCTACTGTACTAAGGCATTCACGCTAAAAGCAAACATGAAGATTCACGAGCGTGTACACACTGGAGAGAAACCTTTTACCTGCAGTTTTTGTCACAAGGGCTTCAGTCAGCGAGCCAACCTTGATATCCATGAGAGGACCCACACAGGAGTCAAACCGTTCCAGTGCTCCTACTGTCCGAAATCCTTTCCCCAGCGAGCCAATCTAAACATTCATGAGCGAACACACACAGGAGAGAAACCCTTTGTGTGCAGCATCTGCAATAAGGGATTCAGTCAACGAGCAAACCTAAATATCCATGAACGTGTTCACACGGGTATCAAACCGTACAAGTGTTCCGTGTGTGACAAGGCATTCTCACTGCGAGCAAATCTGCACATTCATGAGCGCGTCCACACAGGTGAGAAGCCATTTTCATGTTCAGTGTGCTCCAAGTCGTTCAGTCAGCGGGCTAACCTTGACATTCACGAACGGACTCACTCCGGGGAGAAACCCTTCCAGTGCTCCTACTGCAGCAAGGCTTTTCCCCAGAGGGCTAACCTTGATATACATGAGCGCACACACACCGGGGAGAAGCCGTACACGTGTGCCATTTGTCTGAAAGGCTTTAGCCAGCGAGCAAACCTGAATATCCATGAGCGCATACACACGGGCCTGAAACCTTACACGTGCTCTGTGTGCGAAAAATCATTCTCCCAGCGCGCAAATTTGGACATTCACGAGCGTACCCACACCGGGCTGAAGCCTTTTCAGTGTTCTTACTGTGAAAAAACGTTCCCTCAGAAGGCCAACTTGAATATTCATGAGCGGACACACACTGGAGTGAAACCATACACGTGTGGTGTGTGCAAAAAGGGCTTTTCCCAGCGGTCGAACCTAAACCATCACGAGTGTATTCGTGTGCCACTGGTTCCCCCGCCGCTGATCCAGAAGCCCTACAATTGCGACATATGCAAGAAGGGGTTTGCACAGAGGGCGAACTTGAACAGCCATGCATGTGCTCAGGCAGCTAGTGCCAAGGCATTAAGTCAGAATAAAATTTTACTGGACACTAATGGACAGATTGTCACAGGCAGTCAGACTGGCTCGAGCAATGTAAACACCACCAGTATCTGCCACCAACCCTCTCTACCTCTAAAGGCCAATGCTGTAAAGAACCCAGATCTTGGTTCACCAAGCCCCACTCATACACAAGCTTCCTCCTCTCCACACCCGCTGCCTTCCCCGACCCATGGCCCCCATCCTCACCCCCCACCAACTCCTCCATCGCCTTCCCAGCATCCTCCACCTCATCAACAACCACTAACCCATCCAACACCAACTGGTGATGGCCCAGGTCACAACCATGGCTACAGCCATGGCCACGGTCACAGTCATCACCATCACCACCATCACCACCACCACCACAGTCATCACCAGCAGTCTCACTCACGGGGTTTCCAGCCTCCTCCTCCATCATCCCACTCGGCTCCGCAGACTTCACACCACCCGTCCGCAGCTGCAGCAGCAGCTGCTCTACGATTACAACCGCTATCCATCCCTTCATCTTATTCCCATCATCAAATGATGCAGCCATGGGGTGGCAACTACAGCAGCTGGCCTCGTGGTTTATCTGTGTCCTCTCGTTGGGGGTCCTCAGGCTGGGGACCTGGCAGTGGCTCTGGTCGGCAAAGTTCGTACACCTGTGACTCTGCACCAAGACAGGGTAAGCGTGGGAGCAGTGGAGGAGGAGGTGGAACAGGAGGAGTGGGAGGAGGATCCGAGCTTGATCATAAATCCCCAATGTAAAAATAATGGTGGAAATAAACTGAATAGAGGAATGTAAACGGTATTGTAATAATGGCCAGAATTGCATATGGACACATTGTAATAATGGAAATGTACACTACTTGTATTTGTTTCATTACACACAGTGCCAATTCATTTAAATGGAAAAGAGACTCCCTACAAGGGCCTACATTTATACATGCATTGATTTGTGTGTGCGTGTGTATATGTGTATGTGCACACATATATATCTTTTCAGGGCTATGTACAATATATGCATACATGTTAGAGGTTATCAGTTTCTAGCTAATATATTTACTTCTTTTAATCATAAGAACATGAACCTGTTTGGCATTTTTCTTTTCTTTTTTCAAACCTATCAAGAAGCATTTTTGTTTTTGCCAAATTTCATTTTTATGCTCACTCTTAAGTCCATTCATATATTCTAAAATGCTAACTATTTAATGTCATAACTTTTTACCTGCGTAGCTCCCTTCTACATGTGTCATGTTGCAAAAGGATTTGAAGACTGGATGTCTTTTGATACTTATCAAATGGAAATTTAAAAAAAATTTTGAAATGCCTTTGTGACTGGAAGGACAACCAAAATATGAAAATATTATCATAAACATATCAATGAATGAAGAAATATAAATATATATATATATATATATATATATATATATATATATATATCTCATATATATATATATATATATCTCATATATATATTTCTTCATAGAGGATGTATTTTTACAGTTCAGTTGTAAAGGAATTGGTTTTTATATTATTAATATTGATTTAAATATAACTGTACTAAATTCCAGTTAACGTGCCAGATAAGTCTTTCACACTGCCTATCGATATGTGTTAGGTATGGACCTAGAAATCCTTGACAAAAACAACAAACCCCTGGCCCCATGTTGAAAAACAAAAAACGCTTTGTACTGTATTAAAAAAAATCTTTTCTGCAACATTATTTTTAAAAGTTCAGGTTATTTAATATTTTTTACTCTGGCCATTTGTTTCTTCATTTTTGTTAGGGTTTAAAGAAAAGCTTCTTTTTTTTTTCTTAAGAAAATTGTATAATCTCTCTAGCAAAACTAAATGGAAAAATAGAATATCAATTTATCTGGAATAAGTAGAAATCAATAGTTGGTTTTATGACAAGAAAAATACTGGTTTGTAGTAGATTTACAAAAGAACAAAAAGTCTGCAATAAAATTCACTTGTTCTTTCGATTAATATTCAAAGAAAAATGTATTACTCTATTAAGTGTCTCTGAAAGTTTTTAAATTTTTTTTCTTGACCAATTTTGGCATTATCTTAAATAAACATTCAAAAATCTCTAAAAGTGTCATAAACAGAATAAAATGATACTGGAACAGTGATCAGAATGTATTGAATTAGTATCAGATTTGATAAAATTGTTAATCCAACAAAACTTTGTAACCATGGGTGCCAGTAAATGATTTCATAAATATATTTGCATTATAAACCACATATATACCTTGAATGCAAAGATGAAAAGAGTCCCATATAGAGAAATAACTGACCATCAACTGATATGGTATCAAGTTCTGCTTGTAGTGGTAACAGCATAAGTGATAACAGAAACTAATACCTAATTTCTAGCTTGAATGGTATCAGGACAGTTTTCTGAAAACATTACATAATTCACAAATGTCAGATTCTCATGAAGTAGACATGACAATGAACCGTATGTATCAAATTGGAAATATAATTGGGGAACCAACTGTCTCTTAAAGATTAGACTTACGAGCAACAAAAAGCCATGATCCAAGGGGAGATAAGTGGGCTTTTAAAATATTAAAAAGGCAACCAAATTGGAAAAAAATGTAAGCTGCAGGAGTAAACAAGTCATTAGAGCCTCCTTTATCTAAATTTTTTTTTTTTTTTTTTTTTTAAGCCAAGAAAATTCTGCATGGAGATGAGGTTTTCATAGATTCTGAATTGTTTCTATTGAGGAAGTGAAATAATGAAACATACTGAGCAACACTGAAGGATCTATTGGTAGTAAAAAAAATCTGAGGATGGATATGTCAGTTAAAACCTCAGAATGAAAAAATAAAGATTGTACTCATCTAAATAATTTGTGGGATAAAGTTATTTTCATGTTATATAGGTATTTACCTTACCTTTAATGTGTATTCACAAACTTGGTATTGTTGGAATGGTAAAATGAATAACTTTTACAACTGTATGTACTGTTGACACTTTCACTACTAAAATTGAAAAATATAGTTTAAATTGGTCCAGCTGCTTTTAAAAAAAAATAACATTTTCTGTTTGAGATTCAATTTTTGCCTGAAAGAAAACTTCCTTGTCTGAACACAAATTCGGTATTGTTGAATACCAGAATAAATATTTTGTAACAGCGTGTAATTTATTAATTCCTTTTAATTTTGCATATCTTTATATAAAAATATGCAAAATAAAATGTGCATTTTAAAGCCCATTTCCAGTACATTTTATTTTAATGCATAAAACCTGTACAACTTCACATTAGATTTTATATTTTTAAAACCTATTTTGTTGTCAGGAATCTTTAATTAAGGATACTCCAGAAGTATAAATTTAAACTACATAATTTCAAGTTTTGTGATTTGTGACAGAAACTTAAGGTTAATATAAATGTGTAAACTCTAATGGCATCCGAGTTTTATTTTAATATTCAACTTCTCTTTAAAGCAATTCATATTGGCTTCAGGTTAACAGATTTGCTAGATTATTTTATTTTAAAATCAACTATGACATTTACTCAGATTATAATTAAAATGAAGCCCATAACCAATAATGATTTCTGTACATCATTTTACTATTGAGACATGGTAAATGGTTACAAATTTAAACTATTTTTGTCTAAATTTCTGTAATGATTTATCATTATTTACATTCATTGTTCATATCACAATGTTTCAGCAGTTGTGCCCTCTGACCTTTGGGTGTCTTTCAAACTGAGTAACTCTTCATGGACTTTTTAACTGAACCCTTTATTTTTATTTAACCTTGTAGATTAAATAAAATGTTTTTAAAAATTCTCTGAAGGTTGACCCCCCCCCAAAAAAAACAGTATGAAAGTATAAAAATACATAGTAAAAATACAAGGAATACATTAGTATATAAAAAAATTACTAACAATCCATATTTATAGTAGAATTACCAACAATACATTTTTTTAAACAGAATTACCAACAATACATTTTTTTAAACAGAATTACCAACAATACATTTTATAGCAAAATGACCAACAACACATTTTATCTGTAGTTGAAGCCATAAAACAGTGTTCAAAATTTAGATTCCAGCATTAAATAACCCATAGAGATGTTGATATGCCACTAAACAAAATAAAATCCCTGACGCTTGATTGTCCAGACAGATATTCAAAAAAGGACCTAGAATACAACAGCTGAAAAGTTGTGATAATAACAACAAAAATGGGGACAATCATCTGAATGTAATGATATGTGATGTCAGCTTCTCTATTTGTCTGTCCTAAAAAAAAAAAACCAAAGAAACGACAGCATGCACAGCATTTTTAGAGTTTAATTTGAAGCGAAAGTTTCTTATTGTCATAGAAAAGCTCAAGTATCTAAGATTTGCATTGTTAAACTTTTTATTAAATAGAAATCTATCATTTCAACTGTAAAGATACCACTTGGACAATTAAAATTTTTTTTTGTCATTAATTTATTTTACCAATAGCTTATTGCTGTTTGACAGTGTCTAATGGGATCCATACATTCATATATGTATTTTTTTATAGACATGTATGGAAAGCCAAGTCCCCATGTGATAAATGGGGATATTTACCACTGCAATACTGAAGTTTACTAAAATATACAATCACTTCCCACTTAACAATTTACCCGTTTACTGATCTCAGATTTACAACCAGCTATAAAATCTCATAATAAATTTGTATAAAATCTTCATATTGTAGATTGTATGCAATTTTTGATCATGATTGTTTTCTCTTTCTTAAAAATGAATCGATGAGAGAAAAAAATTACTTGTACTGTATTTACAATATGCAAATCAAATTAATGTACAAAATATACAGCTGATTTTCATATTTGTTTTACAATTACTGTTTAGTACACTACTGTACTGTATAAAATTAGAAATGTTACAAGTGGTACAAAAGTGACATTACAGCTATGTGAAGCTGATTGAGACACAAACCCATTACATGCATAGTGTGCCTGGCATAAGTCAGGTACAACTTTTCACTTAGCGACTAGCTCAATTAGCAACCATATCGTTGAAATGGAACTCTGTTGTTAAGTGACAAGTGGCTGTGTTTGTTTGGGGTACCTTCTAAAGACTTGATTATCAATTAGCTTATGTTAAACTTTTTAATGATTACTAAAAAATGACTGATTAATCATTTGAACAGGCTCATGAAAAAGTGTATATCATAATTTAAATTACAAAAAAAATCTTTATTAAAATATTTAACAAAAAAAAGCATTTAATATTTTTTCCATTTATTTAAAAACATTGTAATTTCCACAGTTTTTCCCCTTCTACATTGTGACAATCACAAGATTTATGATATACATATAAGACCTTGAAATGTAAAACTTAATAAATCCAGACTGATGGAAAAAAAAAGCCAAACCTATGGATATGCACAAAGGAATGGTATTTTTCTGTAAGGTTCAGAGTTGTGAGTGAGCTTTGCAAATGATATACATGCACAAAATAGTCTGACATACAAATAGGTACCTCAACTTTTTCGCTAAAAAACACCATTGCATGATGAAAAAAGGCCCCAAACTGAATAGAAACAAAGTTTTATAGTCAGAATGTTTGTTATTAAGAGGAAGGACCAAAGTAGTTTTAATTATATTTTTTACTTCGTTCTAACACATTCTAAATTTTGGTTAAAATTCTTGCTTTTTTTTTTTTTTTTTTTTATGCATCAATGGTGTAACAGAGCTGACTATGAAAATTTTAGTGCTGTTTTTCCAGTAAAATAAAATTGATTTGGAAATTCTTGCAAAAATCAAATAATTGTCAGAATTTAATGAAACTTTCGGGAATTATTCACAAATAAATGAATTTATTTTTTAAATTATTTTTAGAAAATCTTGGTAAAAAAATTTTTTAACCCTTATCCACTACTGTCTTAATTTCGTGAAAATTCTAGAAATTAAATTCCATCCTCAAAATTTGTTTTATTAGTTATTTTTTTTTTTATTTTTATTTATTTTTTTTTTTTCAAACAGTTACTGCTTTCCCAAAAATCTGTTCCAAATAGTTTTATTGCAGTTTTTATTTTACTGTCTAATTATTTAATTAGATAAGCTTTTAAATGCTTTTATAAATAATATATATTAAGGACATTATATATATTATTTTTAGATAATATATATTAAGGACATTTTATAAATTTTATGATGAACAATGAATTTTTACAAGAATTGTTTTATTTTTTTTAATTATAATAATTTATAAAGTTGCAAAAATCTTTTTAAAATTCTTCAAAACTTTGACCCCATTGAAGACTGTTTACTAAGTGAAAATTGTAAAGCTTAATAGACTAAGATTTATAAAATTTAAAATTTTTTTGTGTATAAGCATGCCCATTTTGAAAGTATGCATGACCATAAATGACATCAGAAAATAAGATCAATGACTAAAATTTAAAGTCAACATTTCTATAATTAGATTATGAAGAATATTTCCAACATTTTTAAGATTACCAAGTACTTAAAAATCATTTTCTTAAATTGTTTTAACTGATAAAGTCTCCATAGAACAACATTAAACCTGTCAACACCTTATCAGTGCTTGTTAAGTGATTGAGGAGTGATGAAAAGCGTGTAAATCACCACTACTGTTTGTTTTAAAAATCCATTTTGTTATTTTCAACTTAAGTAAATTATATTTGTTTGAATCAGATTAATTATACTTTAAATCAGTTAATATTCCTTAAATAATGTTTCAGTAAAGTACGTTTTATTTTTTGAAGACTTTTTAATACAGAGAATTACATCAGCTATTTTAGAAAAATTAAAAATAAATTGGATCAATATAATTTCTGTTTGAAATAACCAGAGTATTTTGCTCACTGAAAATAGTAAATTTCAACTAAACCTAAAATGAAAGCTTCAAAAGCTTTTTGATTTATAAAAAAATCATTTTAAACCTTAGGTATTGCGATTTTAGTGCAGGTGCCTACATACCAAGATTTCACCAAACAACAGTATTTTATGCTGGAGAAAATAAAAGTATCTTCACTAATTAAAGAAAGAAAAACCTCATGTGAAGAGGATTGGTTAATGTTGAAGTGTTTGATGGAGAGTTGTTTCCCAAGTACTGGATTGATGAGATTCATTATCATACACTCAGATGACAAAAAATAAATCCTGTTTTAATTTACTGTACCAGCAGGTGGTTAACTGCTGAAGTGAAGGTGAAAATTAAACACCATTTTTTTTTTTTTTTTTTTTTTTTTCACCTTCTGACACTGTTTTCCAAAATCAGCTTGCACCTTGTCTGGTGGGCTTGGGATTTACAAGTTACTCTGGTTTAACAATCTAGGCAGCAACTTTAAAATGACAAGATAATTCCTGACATAGGATTACTTATATTTTGAAATTATGATCATTTCTTTTTCAAATCATGAAAATGATACTTTCAATAGTAAATAAATTTAAAAAAAAAAAATTAAGTTTAATTAAAATTCATTAGTTGAATTTCAGTAGGATTTTAAAATGAGTGTATTTTAGTACTGTAACTTTCAAGTTTATTTTCTATGATTTTTGTACAAATATAAGGAAATTTCAAACACTGTGTTTCTATATAAGAGAATATATCAGGTTTTTCTTTTGTTCGTTTTAATGATACAAATTCTATGAAAATTGATTAAACTTTTTATTTGTAATTGAGTAGGTTTTTTTTTTTCTTCCCCAAAAGAATATCTAATTTTTTTTATGGTTATTCATCAAAGGAGATGTTTATGGCCCTGTTGAAATGTGTGTTTCATCTGACAGTAATTAGTGGTTTGTTTATATTATTATACAGTGTAACCCGAATATAAGAGATTTTCTCGAGTCCCAAATTAGAGCCCATACTTACCTAAACAAAATAGACCAGACCCGGATATAAGAGACTTCTTCTCTGGTCCCGACAAGTCTCTTATATCCAGGTTACACTGTATAAATGATAATTGACTTGGAACTGCTTTTCTTGCAATTAATGAAACAGTTATGATAATTTAGTTTTTATTTGAACCTTAGTTTTTAAAAAAAGAAAAATTTTTATGGATATGCACTAAATTCCTGATCTTTCTAGAATGGTTTTATAACTTATGGTTTCATTTTTAATCACTAATTCTATTGTAAGTCAGGGACTGTGTATGTATGTGGAACGTTTTTTTTTTTTTTTAATATATTTCAAAATGCTAAGTTTTTAGTTCATCTAATATGGTACAAAATGTAGTAAAATATAAAACAAGACTTTCAGCACATGCAGTAGAAGGAGTCTGTTAACAATTTTTTAAAATCTGTTTTTGTCTATTATTGGTTGATGAAATGAAAATATATTCAAAACTCATGGGGGTGGGGAACCTATACACACACACACACACACACACACAAAATCATGACGAGTGCTGAATGATGTTGGCCTGACCCACTTTCCAAAACTTGACCAAACTTCAAATTTTTGTTTTGGCAGGACCTTGGAGTTTTTCTTTTTTTTTTTTTTGGCACACCGTCATATAGTAATGTCTACATAAAAAATATATTTATTAAATTTGTATTTTATTTCATATATTTTGAGTTTAATTAAGAGGTTTTAAGATTTACTTTTAATTTATATATTCTTTATATATTTTAAAACATCTTTTCACCAGTGTTTGACTTGATGCTTGTTTTGAAAGCAGGGTGTGTAATACCTACCTATATATATGTATATGTATTAAAAAAAACATTATTTTTAATAGGTACATGTTTGACTTGCGATACCTTTTTATTTTATTAAACAGTGAAATTAACAACAGCCAAGCCTAAACTGAAAATTCCTACTAAAGAAAAATTAGATAGCAACTCAGACATGCATAATGTTTATAGTAATAATAATGTCAGATAAAAAAAATCCTTTCAAATATATAGTAAGATAAAGAACAAATATGAAATGTTTATCAATGTAACATGTTTCGCTTTTATTAAAGCTTCATCAGAAAATGAGATATGGAGGTGGGGGGGAAAAACATGTACAATTTTTTTCTCCATATCCTATTCTCTGATGAAGCTTTAATAAAAGGGAAACATTTTTGATTAATAAACATTTCCTATTTGTTCTTTATCTTATCATTCTGTCAGATTCTGATCCATATTTGATCCCAACTCATATATATGTTTGTGTGTGTTATACAAATATAAGATCTGCTGTAAATATATATTAAGCTAACTTATTCAAACCTTTTCATATGTTGTAGTTCTTTTATAGCTATCATATACCAATATCTTTAATTATTAGAAAAGATAAATGAAAAATTATGAGAAAAATGTTCATTTTATTTTTAACACTAAAAGTATTTTTGCTGGATTTATTAAAAATAAATGTTTATGACTTTAGAATAATTTTTTGCTGCTTCAGTCCTATTCCAGATTGTTTGCAATGAACCAATTTGCAAGTTGGTATTATTGCAATAGATAAACTTGTATCACAGCTGAATTATTCATGTACAGATAATTTAAATTGGGTGTATCTAGGCAGTAAATGTTCATTCAAACAAAACACACCTTCAACACTAAGATACGGAAAGTAATCCATACAGATAATTAGATATACAAGCTTTTGCTACTTGTATGCAGAGTGGCTTGTTTCATTGATTTATTAATTTGTAGGTTTATTTTCTCAGACTGGTTACTTCTGTATTTAGTACCAAAAATGTAATGAATTTAGTATCTTTTATGATATTCTATGTGAACAATACAATAGACAACTTAACCCAGCTTGTTACAAATGATATCTGTAAATTGCCCTTGCTTTGGAGAATATGCAAAGATTTTGAAGAAAAATTTAGGAAGAAGACTACATGTTCTAGTTAATTTGATACTCACAAATACTGAAATATGTAAGTTGTGATGGTAATGTTTTCGTGTTTATCTCTCAGCCGTAAAAAGCTCAGTGGTTTTGCAGAATATATACATTATGAGAACTTTTTTTTTTTTTTTCTTTAAAAGTAAAATTATGATATTGAAAAAGCAAATTGTTATAACAAACCAAGCCTTCTTGAAATATTTACAAATTTATATTTAAACTAAAAATACACATTTTAGAAATTGCTGCTTTAGTAAGATATTTCAATATATCAAATTTGTATGTTTATTTTTCATACATAGATATATGCAATATAAAACAATAAAAACTTCCCAAATGAGGGAGGTAATAAATCTAAAAGAAAAAAACAAAAAACAATATGAATACTGTAGTACTAACTAGAATTTCTACTATATTACCGACAGTCCGACTACTTATGTTTACTATTGTAAGATTTGAGATTTTAAGTTCTAACAAAAAAATTTTTCCTTCACAATGTTTTTCCTAATTGAATGTTATTTAATGCAAGTAACAGATTCAAGATAGAGTAGAACCTCCCCATATATATATATATATATATATATATACACACACACACAGGATTGGTGTATACAGAATAAATTCCAATAACCAACAATTTATAATTATTTATTTAAAAATTATAGCATAAATATGTTATAAAATCACTACAAAAATAACCATTTTGTTTCAACACCTCCAGTGTCTTATCAAGTGACAGTGTTGAAACAAAATGGTTATTTTATAACATATTTGTTATAATTTTTAAATAAATAATTATATATGTTAAAGATGACTGACAGCGTACTGCAATTAAAGTTTTTATTTAATTTTTGTTGTGTTCATATAAGCGTTTTCTTTTACAGAAAAGAAAAGGAAAATTAAATAAAACGCTTAATCGGTGTGCCTCATCAAGTGACTAACAAAACTTGTATAGGAATTGCTACCCAAATATACACACACACACACACACACACACATATATGTTGCTTACATGAAAAACTGCACATTATCAAGTTTCTAAATAATGAAAATTTATTAAACAATAGACATGAATTAACAGTTTTTTGCTGACATCATCAAATTTTTGCATTAAATAATTAGCATAAAAAACAAACAAACAATTAAATAATAAATACAAATTTTAAACTCCATAGTCTAAATAAAAGGTTTAAAAGCCGTACCCAATCATATAAAAAAAAAACCCTTTATGAAGTCGTCAAAAGAAAACAAATGTTAGCTAATTATGATAGTTTTATATACATAAAACCCTTTCAGGAAAGAAAATAAAATAAAAAAACAAATAAATCTCCATAGACACTTAATGGTTAACCAGACTAGACGATATCATCTTCCACTTTAAATTTAGACACCCCTAACCTTACCCTGACTTGACCTCTTTAAATGTAACTGAGATATTGATACAAATTATTAACCCTTACGCCCCTTTTTTTTAAATAATTGCTCTAGCCGTTACCATAGTAATTTTAATTTTACAATGAATATGCTTATAAAAACACGTAAATTTCAAGAATTAGTTATTCCAAAAATTTCGCTTGAAGATAGAACAGAGCTTAGTACTTTTATTCAATTTAATTCTAATAATTGTAGTTTTCGGCTCTTGTTTTGAAACATGAGAACTCTTATGTAGCAAAGGAATCATATTTTTAAATAAATAACTATATATATATATATATATATATATATATATATATATATATATATATATGAAAGTGGACACTGAGGTCAACACTGATCAGTGACAGTCTGTTTAATGCTTGAACACAATCTTTAGGCCTGGAACAGACTGTTGCTCTTTGTACCCACTTTTATATTTGTATACACTCTGTCCCTTATGTTGATCAATTTAACCCATAAATATAACATACCTTAAAACTATATATTTTATCATATATATATATATGTGTGTGTGTATATATATATATATATATATATATATATATATAATAATATGGGATTTCTAAAGAATCAATGGGTTTATTTTTAATCCAACATTTATAATTCTTTAAAAATTGCTTTACGTTTCACACATGAAACTGAGCGGATATGACTTTTGAGAAAAATAATCTGGTTGTAGAGGATGTGCTTTCCTTAAAAAAAAAAACAAAGGAAAATAAAGCCTTGCTTACTGTGACATTCTTTGTGACTGAGCAGTAAAGCATGCTATGTCAAACTGGTTTTATTTGCAAAGAGGGATGCAGGTTCAATCCCTGCCAGAAAACACATTTTCTTTACTAAGATTTCTCAAATGCATAGGATAATAGACGTAATATACACTGCTTAATAAATAAAAATGGGGAGTCTATTTCAAATATGAAGTGTCAATACATTTCAAGTAAAAATAATAATAATAATACAAAAGGTGTGTGGTTATGTAGCCACTTACCAATTTTTATCTTTTTCCGTGATAATCTTTAAATAATGTTAGATTGATAAATAAGGTTGAGTTAAATATCTGCTCAGAACAACAGTCCAGAAAAAATAATTGTTTTCATTTGTTTTATCAAACCATTGGACAATAGCTGTAGAAATCCTGTAGAAATAGCTGTGACATTATTGATGTCCTTCATGAAAACAAAGAATAAATGCTGTCAGAATTTTAAGATCAATCATTGTCATTATTCCAGGCGTTATTTTAATGATTATGCTTAACTTTGCAGTTGATTTCAATCTATGTTTTGACACTTATGTCAGTCCTGTGCTTAGATGAACAAAAACAAATGCTTAAATCTTCCATAACTGGGAAAATATTAATCTTTTGTGTATATTTTGACAGATTTTAGCATACATATTCTTTTGGGTACATGCAGTTGGATTCCACCCACCCTCCCACAAATCGCTACAGGATTGCCTCTGTCTATACAAATTTTTAATACCCAGATCTAGAATCGTATATAAGTGGACATTGAGGTCAACACCCAGTGGTGACAAAAGTCTGTTTCATGCTTGAATGCAGTCATTAGGCCTGGCAATTGTGTTTAAGCATGAAACAGACTCTGTTGCTGCCACTGGACACTGACCCCAATGTCTTCTTTTATATTTACATACTCTATCCCTGATATTGAGTACTTTAACCCATAAATATAGCATACCTGAAAACTATATGATATATATATATATATATATATATATATATATATATATATATATATATATATATATATATAGGAAATTTAACGCCCCATTTGTATGGCTATTTCAGCCCACAAAAAAATTTTCTGAGGTTTATCAACACTAAATTTGGTGTTGATAAACCTTGAAAGATCATTTTTCTTGGGTGAAATGGCCATACAGATGGGGTATAAAATTTCCTTTATATGTAATTTATATTGCTCTGTAATAAATACATTGAGCTCTCTTTGTGGATCAGTTTTGATATTTTTATATTATTAGGATTCACTTGGATTACTTACCTGCAGAGTTATTTATTTATATATATATATATATATATATATATATATATATATATAACGTCATCCACAGACAGACTGTTTTGCAGCTCGTCAGTGTGGCTAGACATCCGGTTGCCTATAGCTAGATCTAAAACCCCGACTGAATTGGTGTCAGTCGGAGATTCTACCACTAAGCCGTCAAGACGGCAGGATGAAGGTGGATTTTAGCGTATTTATTTTTGGAAACACGCCCAGTGACCGACAGTGACTCAATTCGCTTTTTGCGAAGAGTCTCGCTATATTAGCTATAATAGTCACTGTTTACAAACCCACCTTCTTTTATACAGGTTTCACTGAAGATAATTGAGAAGACACTGCAGTTAAGTTTTTTATTAAATTTCTCTTGTATTCATACAAGTGATTTCTTTTCTGAGCATAGTGTGTAAAAACTATCCAAATGATCTGTGGATCTGAGCACTTTTGCTAATCTATTAACCATTATCAAGGATTTTTTTTTTCTTTTGGTTTAACTGAATATATAGATTTATTTTTTTTTATAGCAATAGGAATGTTTTAATTTCCAAACACCATCAGCATGTTGTGGCCATGTTCATAATTGATATTATTGAGAGTTGGTTTCTTCTTTTTTATTGTTAACAGCAACACTCACCATTACTTTAAACCATTTCCTGCATATAGATGAGTGCTTTCTACATGTATATGTTGCAGGTAGAGGTTGATAGGTTTCTGTATGTATTTAAATAAAACCTGTATATATAAAATGTGTGTGTGTCTTTTAAAGGACAAATAATGAAATTGAAATGTGATAAAAAATGGGGGATGCTAATTCAAAAAACAATAGGAATAAAGCTGCTGTCTGACAAAATTAAAATCTATGTGGCAAATAATCAAAGCACTAAAATTTTGTATCAACAAGCGGAGCCCTACTTTAAAGGGATGAAATAAGAAAAAAAGAACCTTGAACAACATGTCCATTAAAAAATAAATGAAGCTAGTTAATGGCATTGAAGTTTGACTCAACTGTAATGAGTATTTTAACATGGTGACTCAAAATTATGTAGCAAATATGTTAGAAGGAAATATTGTAACCTCAAGGTCAATGGGGCCTTAGTGATGATGATCGTGGTGATATGTAATTGTGAATTATTGTTAATTTTTTTTTTTTTTTTTTTTTTTTTTGTGGGAGCATGTTAGAGTGTTTAAAAATAGTAAGCGTGAGATTGCTTGTTTCAAGATGTGTAAATGATGAATTTAAATATCTTCAAAATTATGAAAACAGAAAATGTGTTTAGTGTTTGATTATTATCATATTGTGGAATGATTAAACATCTTTTTTGACATTAAAAATTAAAAAAAAAAAAAAACACGAAGAGCTAAAAGGAATAATGCCATTCTCTCAGACTTTAATTTTGATTAAAAAGCCTTTTTTGGTGGTAAGTCTTTTTAATCAAAATGCTTTCTTTTTTTTTTTTTAATCATGCGATCTCTGTTTCCATGATTCATGGAAATGATGAAATGCTTGTAATAAAGATACTGTGGTGAAAAAATTTTTTTTCTAGAAAGAAAAAAAAAATCCAAGATATGTTATACTATATTTTGGTTTCTGTATTTTTATTTGTTTTCTGCAATTGAAAAGATTATTAGTACTGTCCAAAAGCATTATTTCAGCAATTTTTGGTATAAATCAAGAATTTTTTTTTTTTTTTTTTATTCAGGAAATGTTAATGCCTTATGTTTTTATCGCTATTACATGCTTAATACTGGCAGATTTTTCTTTTCCCTTGTATTTTTTTTTTATTTTCTTTGTTACATATTCTCATGTGTGAGTCCCACTTTCCCCCACTAACTTGTAATGTAAATTTAGTGCTATACATCATTTTTTTTCACCATGGCTAATGTAGAGAGTCTCACAGAAGTGTAACATCATTTTCAACACAAATAAACTGCTGACTGAAATAAATATGTCTTCTCCAGCTTTTTCCTCACATTTGAAAAAAAAACAAAAAAACTTGTGACTTTCCCAATTACTGAGTATTATCATCTTAGAATTTGTGCACTAAAATTTTTATATACTAAAATTCAATTAGTGCAGTAAAACATTCTTCAGTTTTACCATAGTAATTGAAAATTGATTTTTTTTTATAGTTACCAATGTACAAATTAGCCGCACTAATCGAGGGATTCGTGTATACACAAATAGAAATACTAAAAGAACTGTTATTATCAAAACCATTGTTAGTGACTTCAGTCTACACTGGGTGTCTCTCAGTTGCAGTCCTTTTCCAGATTAAGTTATGTATAATAAATATCTACTGTAGAAATACTAGAACAAATCTTGCATTAATGAATAATATGATGGCATAAAAGATGCCCAGGCATATTAGACCAACCCTACTCCACCCCCACCACTCCAGTAGGGCATATTCAGGAAAAAAATATTTAACCTTTAGCACTATGTAGGGGGCTATTTTCGCCAAACAAAATGTTAGTTCTGCCAATGTTAAATTTGAATTTCTTGTTTGTATAGCAACACCTAAAACAATCTTGACTGAAATTGAGAGCCAGACTACTGCAATTTCAAATATATAAAATTAATATATAAAACACTATATTTTGATGGGATTCCATATACAGGAAGTAAGATTTATAAATTATGCAGAATTATGCTAAATGTTAATCTATTTAATATTTTTAAGTCAAATTATCATCACATTTTTCTGCAGCCTTCATATTTTGTTTTCTATGTTAGTGTTTTACTATTACCATTATTTCATTTTGATTACATTTTCTGTAGTCTCCAGTTGGTTAATGATGGGAGGGTATTGAGGCATATTCAGGTATGATAGATCAGCTGGCACTACCAAAAATTGTTAGTGTTTTCTTACAATAATTCCTTTTAATAGTATAAATAACATTTGAGCAAATATGGAATCAGATTTAGTAGAAAGTAAAAATTATAGCCTGTGGTAGTGAGCATTTGATATAAAATTAGCCTGCAGGACACCTCACATTTCACATATAAGACACAGTTTTTTGTTTTTTTATGTTGCTGGGGGAATTAATCTTATGCCATCAAATATAATTGTTGATAATTCATTGTACAGTAAAGGACAAAGTTATAAATGATAATACAATAATTTTAACTGTTGATGACGTAAATATTTTTTAATCTGAAGTAGAAGAAAAAGTAACTCGAGAAGAGATGCATATAAATGAGTTTTCATTTTTATATGCTTATTTATCCTTGTGGATATTTTTATATATTATGATTATGCAGATCTGTAAACAAAATCTTTTTTCTTTTTTTTCTTTCTTTCATTCTTTTTTTTTTTTTTTTTCATTTCATCCCATGCAAGGAAAATAAAGTTACTAAGATGCAAAGAGTTACAGAGTGAGATAATACGAGAAAAAGAAAATATTATTAAGGAGAGAGAACAATAAAAGAACAGGAATTAAGAAAACAAGATAACTGACATTGCATTTAAATTTTTTAAGATCAAACTTGACTGGAAAGCAAGAAGCCAGAATAGAGTTCCACAAGTGAGAATTACAAGAGAAGAAATTGTTAGCATAGAACTTACATCTAACCATTTCAAATGTAAGATGAGACTTTGCTGCTAATCTAGTACGCTTAAATTCATAAAGTCTAGGCACAGACTTAGGCAGGATTTTATGGGTGATTGACAGATTTTCATGCAGCACATCTTTTCTCTTCAAGCCACCATTAGCCAAAGAAAGGCTAGGGCCAAAGACTACTGGCACCAGAATTGTCATTTGACATAATGAAGTTGAATGTAATATCAGAAGACTGTTTTAGGGCTCTGGTTCCATGTTTTATCTTTAGGCTTTACTCTTGAAGACCTTTCTATGATTGGGTACAGCCACAAGGCAGCAGAGGCTTGAAATTTCCTTCTCTTAGAGAGCTCTCCCAGGTTAACAAGTTCCATCTAATCAACTGCTTTTGAATATATCTATTAAACAGTATACTTTCTATGAGGCATAACAGGGAATGTTCAATTACCTAGTTTCTTTTCTTCCAGATCACATTTGAAAATATCTGATGCCTGATCAAAATGTATTGCGACCGTTGCTATGGTAACGGAGCTAAAGTATGAAGAATGAAGTCACTTTGCACAGATTGACCTTGAACTCTGTCACACATTAAGTTATGACATTCTCACTTATTTCTATTGTTTATAGCTGTGCTTGGTAGGAAAGTGTGTAGAGTGTGGTTGTCTCAACACACCACAGTTTCGATCAGTGACTATGGCTAGAGTTAGTTTTTTCGCCAAGCACAACATTCCCTAGGTCCAACAACTGCCATATTCCCCAGATCTTGCCCCTTGCAAAGGAACAAGATTTCAAGACGTCGAGGCAATCCAAGAGACTGCAACAAGTAGCTGCTCTCTGTCCCCATAAAGGAGTTTCAGGACTGCTTCCATCAATAAAAACGATACTGGATATAGTGTGTGTCTTTAGAAGGGTACTACTTCGATGGAGATTAAATGACAAATTGAAAGGTGTACGTGTGTGACTTTCTGGCTGCTTGTTTCTCAGTATGCTTGCATGCTAGGGTGTCTAGTTAATCTCTGTTGCAACTGCCTGCTCAGGCACATTTTTTTTTTTTTTTTCAACCCCCACAGAGCCAACCTGTGGTCTATGCTGCAATTATACTAAGCAGACCTTCGTTAGAATTTTTGGGAGAGAGCACACAGTCTGGTGTGGTCAGTAGCTGAACAAAGCTAGCATGCCCAAACTCTCTTTGAATTGTAACTGTGCTGGCACAACCAATGAGAATTTGAAAGAGGTTTTGCCTATCCAATTGCAAGGCTTGGGTTAATCCATGTTATGATTTACCCATGTTATGGTTTTCCCAAAGGTACTGCACACTGGGATGGTCTTTCTAAGCTGTTATTATCAAGGTCACTGTGGTGAGAATTGAACCCGGGTTTCATAGCCAGAATGCTAATACTCTAACTATGCATACCAATAACTTTGCTCCTTAATTTTCGTAAACGTGTCTACTGCTCACATTCTCTCAATGCCACATTGTCAGTGTAAAATAACTTATTTTAGAAGTTGATTTAAAAGTGTTATTTTCCAACAGGCGTACAACCATATCATGTTGAAACATCGGTTTCCATATGATCACCAAAGTTAAGCAACATTGAGCCTAGTCAGTTCCTAGATAGTTGGCTGCTTGGGAATACCAAGTGCTATAAGCTTGTATGTGCAGGTGGTGCAAAAGATAATGGCTCGGAATTGTTAATTGGAGAGCCAAGTTTCAATTCCAGCTAGGTTCGTTACATTCATTTATGTGCAAATACCATTGGGGAAAGGTATGAATCCACCTCTTCTTTCCCCAGCTATGGGTTAATTAGTAAGAATTGTGTCCCTAAATCATTATCTCAAAAAAAGAAAACACTAACTTCTTCAAGAAATCATGCCAATTCACAGATAATAAAGAAAAGGAATATGTGAAGAGTCATGATCACCTATATTCCAAAGTGGCGCATAGCATATATATATATATATATATATATATATATATGTTTTGTATTTATTATTAATATAAATTATAGCTCTATTATTATACATCAAGCACTATTTTTTTAGTATGAGCATACAATGTGCTATATATATATATATATATATATATATATATATATATATATATATATATATAATGTATAAGTGCGCAGGTATGCAGAAAATAGAAAAGAACATGTTGGGTGCATAATCCGGAGTTCGTTAGTATTTTTGTTTTTATTTTGATGAAGACAGTACTCCATACAGAAGTAGAGCTTATATTATAATATTTTTTGCTTAAAATTTTAAACAAAAAATATAATATAGCGAAGGAATCATATTTTTAAACAAAAAATATTATAATTATATATATATATATATATATAAAATAAAAATGCGAGTTCTTAATATTAATAAAGAATATATGTCAAATTATGCAATTCAGTGCATATCAAGTTTTACAGAACCTCTGCCAACAAAGTAATCAATAATAGACTAGAACAACAATTATTAAAACATAAGTGAAAAGTTCAATACATATTGAATGTCAACAGTGTTTTGTAATACTTGAATTACTCATGAGGAACCTTCAAAAAGATTGTATTGATCACAGAAAATCTATTTTTAAAAAAGAATTATAAAATAGATTTTAATAATAATAATATATACTGCTGGTTTGTTTATGTACATATAATAGTAGATCCTAATAGCCTTAACTATGGAAATCCCTCTCTACTCTAATTGTCCTAAATCATCCAGCTGAGTCAACTAAACACACTGGTTTATCTCACTCAACCAAAAACTGAATCCTTTTTCTCATCAGCATGTCTGAGACCTGACAAACAAAGCAAAAATTAGGAAAGGTGTGTCAAATTCTGTTAATTTCTACAAACAAAAGCACATTAAACTTGCAAGTATCACAGAAAAGTGGCCCAGTAGAATAAGCTCTTTCCGAGCCAATAAGTAGAAAAACTAAAATAGCATAAAATAGTAACGTAGCTTGTCTTTTCTGTAAATATTTTCAAGGTAATTGTCACCTTGACTTTACAAATTTAAGTGCGGTACTAGATTGGCAGCTAGGTCTCATCATTTTTCACTTGAAATTGTTAGATGTAGCCATAAGTTCTATGCTAATGGTTTCTTCTCTCACACTACTTGCCTGTAGAACTCTCTTATGGCATCTTGCTTCCCAGTTAAATTTGATCTTAAGAAATTTAAATACAATGTCAATTGTTATTATGTCTTCTTTATTACTCCTCTTTTATTGCTGTCTTCCTTTAATGTTTTTATTTCTTGCATTCTTTAACACACAGTATGCCCTTGCATCCTAGTGGCTTTATCACCTTGCTTGAGATGAAAGGATTAAAAAAACTATTCCAAATTAGTAAAATTAGCCCATTGCTGCCAACCATTTTTAGAATGGTAGGCATTAATGGATTATAAGTAAAAACCTATAATTAATATCTAGATTTTAATGGATTAATATTAATTGCTTACTAAAAATCCTCTTATTAATATTTTTTGCAATATTCATGAAACTTTCAGCTGCAATTCTTATGTCTCTTGCTCATTTTAGTGTCATAAAATTGGCAAACTTAATATTCATATGATGAGCAATTATTTGGGAGATACAAAAATTCACAGTTCTCCTTTTCTTTTTCAATAGGATATTGAGTACACAGTTTAAAACAGGTTTTGAGTTTTCTGTACTCAGTGATCAAGGAAAGAAGAGAGAAGAAATGAGGAGAGGAGAAAAAGGGAGAGAAGAAATGAGAAAAGGGAAGAGGGAGAGGAGAAAAATGAGGAGAAAAAGGAAAAGGGAGAGAAGAAATGAGGAGGAAAAGGGAGAGAAGAAATGAGGAGAAAAAGGAAAAGGGAGAAAAGAAATGAGAAGAGAATGAAAAGAGGGAGAAGAAATGAGGAGAAAAAGGAAAAGGGAGAAAAGAAATGAGAAGAGAATGAAAAGAGGGAGAAGAAATCAGAAAAAGGAAAAGAGAGAGAAGAAATGAGGAGGAAAAGAGCGAAGAAATTAGAAGAGGAGAAAAAGGAAAGAGAAGAAATGAGGAGGAAAAGAGAAAAGAAATGAGGAGAGGAGAAAAAGGGAGAGAAGAAATGAGGAGAAAAAGGAAAAGAGAGAGAAGTAACAAGAAGAGGAGAAAAAGGAAAAGGGAGAGAAGAAATGAGGAGGAAAAGGGGGAGATGAGATGAGAAGAAAAAGGAAAATGGAGATTAGAAAAGGGAAAAGGGAGAGAAGAAATGAGGAGAAAAAGGAAAAGGGAGAGAAGAAATGAGGATTGGAGGAAAAGTGAGAGGAGAAAAGGGAGAAGAAATGAGGAGAAAAATGAGAAGAGGAGAAAAAGGGAGAGAAGAAATGAGGAGAGGAGGAAAAGGGAGAGGAGAAAAGGGGGAAAAAAAGGAAAAGGGAGAGAAGAAATGAGGAGAAAAAGGAAAAAGAGGAGAAATGAGGAGAGAAGGAAAAGGGAGAGGAGAAATGAGGAGAAAAAGGAAAAGGGAGAGGAGAAAAGGGAAAAGAGAGAAATGAGGAGAGGAGAAATGAGAGGAGAAAGGAAAGAAAAATAGTGGTAAGCAAGATACATGTGTGGCACTGTTCTATTTTCAAGATAGCAGCAAAAGTAAAGATATTGGTTGCTGTAGCACGTTGCAATTGTTCTTTTAGCATAAAGAGATATGAATAGAGCTTCTCTTAAGAACATTGTAATGTTCTGAGCAAATCAATATACTGGGGGTCCCTATCCAAACACCCATGGGAATAAAAATATAAACCAGTCAATAAAAATTAAATCTATAGATTTATTGGTACTTACAACAAAACCAATGTTTAAAGCCTCTCACCTTGTGTCCATTTCATAGTCAATGCCAACTGATAAAGAATTCAGTGTGTGTTTAATTTCCTCAAAACATCCTTGCAGAGCACCGACAGCTGCAAAAACGTAATGACCATCTCATATCAGTGAGACACGAGACCACAGCATAGTCTTTTTCCTAAAGATGATACTAAAACATTCCATAAGTGTGTAGAAACTGAAATGAAGGAATACAGATAGGTAACAAAGTCAAAGTATTTTACAATCTATCGACAACACTTTTAATTCCACCATGTTCAGGCTGTGTCCAGCACAAGGAATATAGCAAACTCATTGACCGATCCATAATTGCAATTCAGTATAAATCCAGAGCCTACTCACTCCTGTTGGAGGAACCCCTCCTTGATTGACTAGGTCTTCAGGGGTGTGGCCCTGCTCACCATGCATGGCCAATTGCTGGTTGGTGAGGCTATTTAACTCGTAGTTGGGGTGGATAGGCATTAACACTGAGGAGTTCATCTACTTTTTAACAGCTCCTGTGTTTTGTACTACTGGGATTCCACATACCCTTCTCCCCAGACTAGGGAGCCGGTTTAGTTGTTGACCACTCAGATTTTGAATTCAGAGTTGTCCTTCTTTTAGACCAGTTTCCACCCAAGGAACCCATTCTGTCCTGCTATTTACCCATAACTTGAGAGAGAAGAGATGGATTCATACCTTTCCCAAGGGTATTTGCACATAAGTAAATATAACACACCCAACAGGAATTTGAACTTGGCTCTCTGATTCCTCAATCCAAGCAGCTATCCATTACACCACCGTGCCTCCATGCAATCCAGTATAAAGCTCAGACACATTTGAAACATTTTTATATAACGAACTATGACAGCTTGATAGCAGAAATAGATTCTTTGATCCATGAAAAAAGATGAAAATGATGAAATGTGCCGAAGGCTCACAGATTCAAATGTACCAGAAAAAAAAAGGTCCATTGATCAATGTCTGGAATGGAATCTACACTTATTGAATAATACTTTGAATAATGCAAACAGCATGTCATCATCATCAACATCAACATCATAATAATAATAATAATAATCATCATGTGGTCATAAGGTCACTGCACAGCTGAGCACCTGATCAGAACCTTGTGTTGCATGTGTGAACAAGATGCAAAATATTAAGATTTGTAGAGGTTGGTGAAGAATGTTGTTTTTTACATTCAAAATGAATGAATGCTGAGCGAGCATTATTTTGGAAGGTTTATTTTCATTTCCACAAATACAAATTGTATCCTTGTGCAACCTAGTTTGTGGCATGTTGGAACAGAGAGAGAAAGAGAGGAGGAGATACTGCTCCTTCTATGTAGCAGACAGTCATCTTTATTAATTCTTTGATGGTTAAAGGAGTGGACCAGCTTTCAAAAGAAAAGAGAACTGACCTCAAAGCTCTCTTTTCATGTGTTTATACTGAGGTTGGGGAGTGCATGGAGGATTGTCCTTCGCTTTGGTACAGGGTCTTTGATCTTTTGTTTTGCTTATCCAAGTATCTGGCTTCAAAAACAAAGTTAACTGATTGACTTGTCCTTAAGAACATTGGGGTTAATGTTAATGAGGTGTTAAGGAGATAAGTAGGCGATACTTTTCTGGAGATTTAAGAAATATTTTTATTTTATTTATTAAACTTTGCTTACAGCTACAGATTATTGCCTAAAGCCATGAAAACAACCACCTTTTAAATAACCATCACAAAGAGATGTTTAAGTTGGTTGAAGAAGTACATGAAAACTGATTTTTCACTAATAATTTTTAGTGATAAATGTAGAGCTACATTGGCTGTACCTGATAGCTGAAATAAACATTGGAGATATCTCCATTGCATACTGATTTCTGAATCTCTAAATGACCTTCCAATCTACCCAGTGATGTTGTCCTTCCTCTGTTTGTCTCTTCTTTTTTTGCTGAAGGTGATGCTCTTGAGGGCCATCCTTACAAGGCATCACTCATGATGTGCATAAGGAGGATACTAATGAGTGAAGGAAACAGAAAACAGCCTTGGCATACAACAACTGGTGTGTGGAATTACTTTCCGACAAAACCCTGAAACAGTACTGCACTGCTTGCTTTATTGTACAGCTGCTGGATAATATGGATCAGCTTTTATTTATTTATTTTTTCCTGCAATCTAAACAAAATAAATGACCATAATTGTTATCTAGTAGATGTTATCCAGTTTTGGAATGTAGTTTAGAGGGGAAGTAAATATTATTTGAGATTAAGTATCTTTCAGGGTTAGCATGAATTTCATAGCATTTTTGGCATTTTTAAAGATTAAAAGAAATATATAGCAAGAGTTAAGTGGACATACAAAGAGAAAGGAGTGTGTTTAAATGTTATCTCACTGTCCAATACAAAATCTTTTGCAAAGTTTTACATGCTCTGTTGCTTTTTTTTTTTTTTTTTTTTAGAACAACATTCATTCAAATTTAATTTCAATAAGTTAAATTAAAGAAAAAATTACCAATTTTAAAAATATTAACAAAAAGATAATGGTATTTCTTTTTCAAAGACTTGATAGTTTTTTTTCTTTCTTTTCTTCTTTCCTTCCTTCTTTTCTGTTTCTTTTCTTCTTTCCTTCCTTCTTTTCTGTTTCTTTTCTTCTTTCCTTCCTTCTTTTCTGTTTCTTTTCTTCTTTCCTTCCTTCTTTTCTGTTTCTTTTCTTCTTTCCTTCCTTCTTTTCTGTTTCTTTTCTTCTTTCCTTCCTTCTTTTCTGTTTCTTTTCTTCTTTCCTTCCTTCTTTTCTGTTTCTTTTCTTCTTTCTTTCTTTCCTTCCTTATTTTGTTCCTTATTGTCTTTTCTTCTTTCTTTCTTTCCTTTCTTATTTTGTTTCTTTTCTTCTTTCTTTCTTTCCTTTCTTATTTTGTTTCTTTTCTTCTTTCTTTCTTTCCTTTCTTATTTTGTTTCTTTTCTTCTTTCTTTCTTTCCTTTCTTATTTTGTTTCTTTTCTTCTTTCTTTCTTTCCTTCCTTCCTTATTTTGTTTCTTTTCTTCTTTTCTGTTTTTCTTCTTTCTTTTTCTGTTTTTCTTCTTTCTTTTCTGTTTTTCTTCTTTCTTTTCTGTTTTTCTTTCTTTTCTGTTTCTTTTATTTCTTTTATTTCTTTTCTTCTTTTCTGTTTCTTTTATTTCTTTTCTTCTTTTCTGTTTCTTTTATTTCTTTTCTTCTTTTCTGTTTCTTTTATTTCTTTTCTTTTTGTTCTTTCTTTTTTCTTTTTCTCTTTTTGTTCTTTCTTTTTCTCTTTTCTTCTTTCCTTCCTTTTTCTTCTTTCTTTACTTCCTTTTTTTCTCTTTCTTTCTTTTTTATTATTTTTTTTCTTTTTCTTGCTTTCCTTCTTTTAAGTCATATATAAGGATAGTAATTGATATTTGTTTTTAATTGAAAATATTGACAGGATAAGAACAACAAAAATCTGATTTTAAGAATGTCCCAAAATGAGTTTGAGAAAAACTAGAAGTGTAATAAACAAGAAAAGAAACTTGACCAGCAAAACAATATTTGAAAAAAGCTTTTGTTTTAAATGTAAACAAAAGGGAAAAAATGCAGAATATTAAGATTATTGCCTAAAGTCATGAATGCAATGAAACTGTCACCTTTAAGTAAATATCACAAAGAGAAATAAATGTATGCATGTTGGTTGCAGAAGTACATAAAGACTGATTTTTCACTAATAATTTTTAATGATGAATGTCGAGCTACATTGGATGTACCTGATAGTTGAGATAGATATTGGGTCCTTTATGAATAGTCAACTAAGACAACTTAAAAGACAGTAGGTGGGAAATAAGGTAACATTTTGGTCTAGTATTGTCAGTAAAATTATAGGTCCATTCAAATGTTGATAAATGATAAGAGGTTATCATAAATCAATTTTCCCCAGATATGATTAGAATCTGGGGAAAAGTGTCTACCAGTTTGTTTTTAATAATATATATTAAAAACAAACTGGTAGACACTTTCTGGTTTCTGATCATCGAATGTGATAAGGTAATTTGATTTATGATAACCTCTTATCATTTATAGCTTTTCAACTTTTTCATTGTCTTTAATATTTCATTACATACCATTTTGCCAATTGATGCAACCTTGTCATTTGTGAGCTTTTTATGGTGTTTGAGTCCTGAGCATGTAAGGAGATAGTTGTAGATGTGTTTAGGGAAATATCTGTTGTGGTCTTTGATATTTCATAAATGCTTTTGGCGATCACTTTCTCACCAATGCAGTTGAGTACCTTTTACAAAATGCCTCAACTTATGAAGAAACCACCTCAACCCCCCAAAAAAAAAACAAAGAAAACCTTCCATAAAATTATACATCTATGCAAGCTAATCACTAACCACTGCTTCTTCTCTTTGTAGATTTAGGGATTCAGTTAGTTATATACAATTTCAATATGTCCGTTTTTATAGCATTAATAAAAAATATCTTTGAAAATTTGGCAATTTTTTTCAAATAGCTCCTTGAATTTTTTTTTTTTTTTTTTTTTTTTAATTTTACAGGATTTTTATAGCAGCAATAAACACAGATAGAACACCAAGTTATTCTTTTATAAGAATTTAGGTTAACGTTTATGGACCCTGGAGCCATTGCTCGCTCTATAAATTTAAATAGGATTATATGATCTTTAACCGGGGGGGGGGATAATAAATCTTGGATTCCTGGCTTGGGAAATTTCAATTCAATGTTCACTTCATTTATGGATAAATTAAATATTAGGTTGATTTGACTGACATGAAGTAAAGATCAAATTTATCAATATATTAACTTAACACTGGAAATCGAACCCCAAAACACACGTTTTGGAATTCATGCTCCGAGATCACTTTAAATACCGAAAATTTGGTGATCAACTCTAGCCGTTTTTGTTGACATATGAAGAAAAATAACATTCTGGTTGGTGAATTATTGAATACACGCAATCAATACAATTAATAAAGTAAAAATATTTTTTGGTGAAAATTAAGTATTTTAATGGGTGCTTTCATCACAATGCATTACTAAAATAAAATTAATTATCCATATTTTTCGGTAGGCACCCACATTCCATTCGTACATCTCAGAAATTTGAGAAATAAATCAATCTCGAAAATTAACGATATACCACAAACAAAAATGACGTCAATATTTTTTAAATGATAATTAGAAAATAGATGTCTTTCAAATGGTATTATATCAATCGATGAAATTTAGATTAGTACTATCATCAAGAACGTCAAAAGAAATAAGAAAATAAATTATAAAATAAGGGTTAGGAATGATATCGTTTTTTTTTTTCTTTTTTATTGAGTTCTGTCTTGCGTTAAAAATCACATTTCAACGCATGTGCGCGCGCTTCTGCGGTAAATCAAGGGAGATAATCACGATTATTTTGCTGAATAAAAAAAATATATATATCTATATTGGAGAAAAAAACCAAAACATGAATTTAAACATTTTTTTTTTCTAAGCATAAAATATCCACTGAAAATATTACGCCGAAAATAATTATGATTTCGTATTTAATGAATATATAATTGTTTAATTAATCCGTGTAAGAAAATTGAAGAGCCTCCTTGGCCCGCCCAAGTTTTTAATTTTTAAGTCAACTCCCTGTAGGGTTCGTACGAGACTTCCGACAACACCGTTTCATCTTTCCTGCTGGTTTATATTTTCAAGAAAAGGTTTATTGAGCAACTGATTGAATTAAGACATCGAAAAGTACTGTTACAACACACCAAACTGAGTATGTATTTGTTTTATATATATATTTCCATGCTGAACAATTCGTATTTTGGATGATATAGCTACGTATTAAATGTTGCCTCCCTTCTCTCTGGAAAACAACCGAACATGAACTGTAAGTGATTTGTTGTGTAGATTTATTGTTTTACTAATACCTTGAATTTTATATATCTTTTTTTATTTGCGTAATTGATCCTTCTTTAACTGTTACATTTATTTATATATACATATATATAATAATGTTTTTTTCTTTTTTTAGTTTAACGTCAAAAGTTATAAGTAATCTAATCATTTATGGCCTGGTAATGGATCGTTATTGCTAATAATCCTGGATCTCTTTAAAAAAAAAAAAAAAACCTTTATGACACAATTTAAAAAATGAAAACAAAAAAAGACGTTAAAAGTTTATACTTTTAAATCTACATTAAAGTTGTTTCTTTAGTTATTAATTAATCGTTATTATTTGTTAAGACTATGAAGAAATTAATATGACTTAGGTAACATTTATTGTCATCTGTGATCTCGGGCCTCTTAGAAGACAATCTTTTTTTTTTTTTTTCCTCCTCTTGAGGACGAGTGAATCTTGATTGTGACTATAAATTATATTAGGAAAAGGATTTTTCTTTTTTTTTGTTATTTTTTGATTGTTAATTTAAAACTAAAACAAAAAAAATACAACAAAAATAAAGTGATTTAGTTTTTAAGAGAGCTTAAAAAAAATAAAAGACTTAATTCTACTTGGGGTTTTTAAATTTAATTCTCTTTTTCTTCTTTCTTTTTTTTTTTTTTAATTAAATAAAAAATTATTTTGTGCCGGAAAAACGATTTAAATGAAATTTTTAGAGCCAAGACAATCAAAAAAAAGTGATTTAGTTGAAAGAAAAAGAGTTTTTTTATTAAAAAATAAAAAACTTAATTCTTTGTTTACGTCATCGCGGGGGTTTAAAAATAGTTTTTTTGCGTTTTTACCGTTGAAAACATATTGATTTAAAATTCTTTAATTGTCCAATCTTAATGAAATTTTTCAGGACTTATTCAAAATTTTATATTCTAATTTTTTTCTTATTCTTTCTTCGAAGATGGTAAATAATTTTTTTTTTTAATTAAATAAAAAGATTGAAAATTGGATAAATTCTTTAATTTAGAAAAAAAAGAAAATTAAATCGAAAAAAGATGAATAATTAATTTTTACAAAAAAGAAATTTTAATTTTAATTACAATGTTTTGTTACCAGGTTCCTCGATTTAACCTCCATTTAATAAATTTCTTTTTTAAAAATAATTTTTTTTTATTTTTTTTAAATTTCCATGCTGATATACAAAAATCGATAATTAACAACACATGATCTAAGGGTTTTGTCCTTTCAAAACATTTCGTTTACAAATCAGTTTTCCGATCAGATTTAAATTTAAATTTTAAATTTTTTTTTTTTCATTTTTACCCACTAAACATCCCAATTTAATTTTGTATTTCCATTTTAGTTTTTTTTTTTTTTTTTGACTTAAATCATTTATGGTCATAACATACAGTTTGTTCAATCATTATTTTAGTCAACAAAATTAAAAATATTATTTTTTACATGTAACAAAAGATCTTTCTTTAAATTTTTAATTTTTTTTTCCAATTTTTGCTTTTTTTAAAAATCGATAAATTACATTTTTTTTTTTTTGTTTTTAAAAATTTGAAATTAAATCTGACAATCAAACGTATAGGACGTTGAAAATTTAAAAAAAAAAATTTAGAAATCGTACATTTAATTATTAAACAAGTTGCTAAAATGAAATCTTAAGAATGTTTTTCGTTTTTTAAACCCAGAAAATTTTCCTTTTTTTTTAATTTCTTAAAATTAAATGGAAAAAAAGGTGTTTTTCTTGTTTTCATTTTTATTTTTCTTCTTTTTTTTTTAAATACCTAAAAATAAACATTTTTTATTTACAAATTTTTGACAGTTTTTTATTTTCTCACATCCCAAAAATTTTGCTTTTTTTTTTTTTTTTTTTTTTTTTAAATAAACAAACCATCGTTTGATACAATTACATTTTTTTATTGTTTTTTCTTGTTTTAATTGGATAGAATGAAAATTTAAAAAAAAATGTGGGATATTTTTTAACAAGTTGCCATCAAAACTTAGAGTAACAATCATTTTTATTTTTGTTTAAAATTTGTTTTTTAAAATGCTTTTTTTTTTTTTAAAAAAAATAAACAAACTGGGTTTGATATTTTCAGGACGAAATATTTTGAAAACGGTAACAATAATAATCCTATCAAAAATTTGTTTTTAAAGTAAAAAATCCTATATATTTCTGAAATACTTTTGAAAGCGGTTTTTTTTAAACCGCTTTGCTCCTATAACCTTCAAACTTTTTAAATTGAAACAAACACTTGAACAACTTAATAATTTGATATCCGTCGACTATTATTGGTAGCAGCCTAATTTTATCAGGACAAATCAAATAATAGCCTATTTTAAAATTGTTGGATTTTACACACTTTTTTTTTTCCTGTTTTTAAATTATATTAATTTTTTTTAATTTTTTTAAAGATAACATGTGTTGTGTACAACTGGGTTCAATAATGAAAATGATTTGTTAGACTTTTTTTAGTTTAACTACTTCAACTTGCATGGAATGTTTTTTTTTAATTCAAAACAAATAGAATAGTTTTTTTTTTCATTATTATTTTTCTTCCGAATTATTTTTTTTTTTTTTTTTTTTTTTCACTAGTTCATGAACTAGAATTTAAGAGTTTTTTTGACTTCTAGTGATATTGCCATACAAGACATCAAAACAACATTGAAGAGGACCATCAGTGAAGTAAATAATGAATTTTATTTGAAACATTTTATTTTAGTAATCAAAAAAAAAAAAAAATTATTACTGGAAACTTTTCGACGACCGGTACCGGTGTCCAGTCCGAAATTGGCGGTTTTTCTTAAATAAATAAACGTTTTCTATTTTTGGATTTTTAATTTAAATCCCTAAATCATATCCAAGATAAATAGCCTGAAATTTGCTTTAAAAAAAAAAAGTACAAAATTTATTTGCTGCGGGAGTAAACTAGGACTTATTTTTGGATCATTGTTAAAATTTTAAAATTAAAAGCTGTAATAAAACTTTATAGCTTCTTAAGCGTGTTTATTTATTTATTTTTTAAAGTTTTTTTTTTAATTATTAAAAACATTCAAATTTAAAGAAAAGATAATTAGACGCTACAGTTATATTTTATTTTAATTTTCGTATAAAATCTTAAAAATCCTAACTGATTGACTGGTTTGTTAATTTTCCATGAATCAAACTTTGAACCTAAATTGGCTTTAGGCCAATCAGGGAATTTAGTTACCAAGGAACAAAGTAGTAAACATTGTGATCAGGTAATATTTTTTCTATATAAGTGAGACTACCATAAAAAAATTAAATAATAATTGTCTTTTTTTTTTTTCTTCAGTAATTGTGAAAATTTTTCCCTTTTACCCAAATGAAATGTTTTACTTCTGCTTGTTAAACCAGGTGGTTAGGGTAAATAATTAATAATTAGAACATAAAGCATTTTCAAATCCGTGCTTAGTCCAGGTATGGAGACACTTGTTCTGACATGTTCACTTAAAAAAAGAAAATCTTATTTAAGGAAAAAAGGCAAACAGCATTTTCATTCCAATAATCACTTTTTTTTTTCTGTTTTTTTTTTTATATAATTAAATAAATTTAAATCTGTCATAACTCATAATTGCAAAGTTTCAGTTTCCAAATTCGATTACATCTAGGGATGCAAGTATAAGTCTTTGATAGCTTAAAAAAAAACTAGTAAGACTTGAAAATTAAATTTTCTTAGTTGGAACAAAAATATCAAAAAAATTTGACTGTATTTTGGTCATTTGATACTAGGACAGGTGAATCGCCGCCAAAGCTTCAGCATTCCCTCAGATGGTAAATTCAGATATAAACTTTTATAAACATACAATCTGGTTGTAGCCTTATTTCAAGTGTTTTGTTTTTTTCTTTTTAATTGAAATTAATTACTATTACTTTCTTTTTTAACTTGATGCTAACGTCGGTATGATTTTCTATTGTAACTTAAGTGGCATTTTTAAAAGCCTGTATGCAGCTTTTTTAGTTAATGAATTTATCAACTAAAGCTGGATACAGACCTTTAGTTTGTTTAAGCAATTTATTAAATTGCTTACTTAAATCACCTCAGCATCTGAAGTAACCCTTAAAAATTGGGTATTATTGAGTACTTTTTAAACGATTTTTGCGTGTTGAACATTGATTTACCTCCCTTACATTCTTTTTTAATTTTTTTAAACTAGCCTCATATTCCGAGTCCTCAGGAAATAATTTATTAGTTAAACTGAGATAGAAATCATTGACACACACACACACACACACACACACAAATAGCATGAAGCTACGAAACCAAAGCAGTACTAAGATTTATTTCCATCATTATAATATAAAAGAAATATGGAAGGAAAATGGTCCCAGACGTTCAGTTAAAAAAAATATTTTTTTCTTGCTTACAGGCCGAAATTAGCTTCTCATGTAAATTGAAATAGATCCTTGCATTTTCCTTCTCGGAGATTAAATTAAATGTAAGGTAAGCTTTTACTCTAAGGGAAAAATTGAATAAATTACATTTTTTTTCCACTTTTGGATGCAAAGGAGAGCTCAGAATATGAAGCTAGCTAAAAATAAATGAGGTGTGTGTCTGAACTAAATTGGTAACCTGAAATCCTTTCAAGTGTTAAAGGTGATACTTCCATTTTTTTTATTTATTTATTTTTTTTTTTTTTTTTTTTTTTTTTGTGGAAAAAAAACTTATGAACCCTGTTGGAAAGATTAATGTTTGAACTGAAACTTTGCTTGTCCTTGTTTTTATCAATGCTTCATCTATAATTTTTAAAAACTGACAATGCTTCATCCAATTGAAATAAAAAATATCTATATAAAGTTTACTCATGAAAAGTACTTTCTAATTCATGTCAGATGCTCAAAAATGTTTTCATTTTTTTTTCTTTTCAAAATTCATGCTGCAGAAATTTTATTTGTAAATTCTTCTGAACATTTTTTACAAGAATGGTAATAAACCCCCCCTATAATTTTTTTTTTTTTTTTTTTTTTTTTTTTTTTTTGGCATATAGTAACTATGATAGAATAAGATGAATTTTGTCAAACTGACTGTCAAGTAATATCTATTTTATCTGTATTTTCTAGGGCTATGAAATTATTTTCTTTTAGTTCCAGTATCCATAGATGTAAAGAAAAACATTTTAAATTTTAATGCAGATTTACTTCTAACAGAATTTATTATTGCACTTTCTTAGCAAATGTCATGAACACTTGAAGCAGTAATTGTTCTTGAGGATTTTCTGCGAGCACAAATAAAGGAAGATAATGGTTAAGGTCAGGCAACTTTAAGGGATCCATTCAATATATTTCTGGGTGGTTAGTGTGTTTCCGTCATTCATTGGGCATCTCATTGTGTAATGGGTAGTAAACTAGACCATTACTTCTGTGGTGAGTTCAATCCCCACTTGGTTCCTCATACAGACAGCTTTGTTACCTTCATTATGTTTTTAAATTATTTCTTAGATATAATCAATTTGTATTTTAACAGCAGTAACACCTTGATTTTTAAAAGAACTACTCCTGGTTAAGATATTAAAATTGAGAAACTGTAAAGTATGTTAGATAACTCTGATTTTATTCAGTTTTGTTAGTAAAAAAAGTAAAAATTAAAAAAAAAAAAAAAATCAGCAAGTCAGAAAGGTATTGAAAAACTTAACTGGTTTTTAAAAGCCATTACTGACAACACCTTTAGCATAGTACCTGTGGAAATTGATAGGATTATTTATGTATGAAGCTTCGGAAATTTTTCTAAGTTTTGGTTTATGAGTACAAAGTAAATTGCATGTACACCACCACTTCCAAAATTCCTCTCAATATGAAAAAGGAAAAGTATGTATGATCATTTTATTTGGTATTTTATTCATTTTAATGTAACATAAGTGATTTGTGCTTAACTGTCTCGGATTTAACAAGATAATGTTCATTAAATTTAGTGATCTACAGAACTTTATAGAATGAGTGCTTTATTGGATTTAAGGAACATGGTTATTCCTCCAGTCCCATTAGTTTTTTTTTACGTCAAGGTTTTACTGTACTTGAATTGCAAAATGGTTAAATTCAAGGTGTTTCTTTGAGTCGACAATAAGTCGTTGCTGACTTTTTGGGACTGAACCAACCAAGATGCTAATTTGATTCTATAACAAAATCAGCAAAATATTTTTTTTTCTTTCTCTCTCTTCAGTTTAATAAATGGAAAAAATATTTGCTAATGTGTAGTGGGGAGAGGAAAGTTCTTCACTTGTTCCACAACAGAATATATATATATCTATATATAGAATATGGCAACTAACCTTATTCCATCTTTATATCCATGTATAGTACATGCATCAGATTTGTTAACTGCTTTGTAAACAATATTTTGAGCCAGATGACCAGCTGTTACCAAAGTTTGAGCTGATTTTACTTTAGTGATTGTTGGCCTTGATAAATGATTAGGAGCCATCTCTAAATAAATGTACACTCATCAAGTGAGACCAGATAATAATATAAAGAAAAAGCTAATTTCTTAAAAACAATGCTAAAATCTGTTGTGTATGTATAGGAAAAAAACATAGTGTGTTGGTGGGATTGGTTTCAGGCATCTGTTGATAATCTTGGCACATGTCCCCTAAGGATTGTGGTGAGGTGAGTACTGTAAATGACAACAAAATTCTACTACATCCATTCCACAATAAGTGAACAGTAACACTCTTTGTGTAATGAAAATCTGGTCACTTATTGTTGGATGGAGGTAGTATTTGTTAGTAACTCTTTAATTCTTGAGGTGGCTATTTAATTCAATGTTATTTTTTTCTACAAGTAATAATTAGCCTGGTTACTGGTACATAGTCTTAATATTTAGTGGAAAGGATTCAAATTATTTACCAGTTGGACTATTTCATATCACTTGTGGTCAGGTATTATTACTTTCCATCCTGTACAATTTGGGAACAGTTGTTTAATCTAGGGTATAAAGAAATCAAATGTCATAGTTTGATTTGTGTTATAGTTTTCTTGTAACATGTTTTACTTGTTATGTGTTTGTTAAATAAAACAATTCTATATACAGTAAACATGTTTTTGTTTATTCTATCTGTAGAAGCTGTCTGCTTCTTCTCAAGTATTAGTGATTAACCTAATGATATATATTTTACCCAAGTTTTCAAGTCTACTGGTTTAATACAATTCATTTAATCTTGATAATGTTTTGAAAATTATTGTTACTCTTTAAAAAAAGGCTTGTACTTGTAAATTATTTATTTCAGTTCTGTTGGAAGCTTGTTCTAATCTTTTCCTAAGTCTTTTTGAGTAACTGAACTAATTTTGCTATTGCTTATGAATTACAATTGTTACTTATTACAATATTGCTATGACAGCTGCTAGGAAAGTTTGTTCAATGTGTCGTGCTAGACAATCTTTCTTACCAGAATCTATCTTACACATTTATAAATATACCATTCGACCATGCTGCCAGATCTGGCCTGGTGCTTCTGCTATGTATTTAGAGATTCTTGATAAAATAGAATCTGCAAAGTTATTGGTTCTGGCCTGGCAGCTTGAATGAAATCATTTTCCCACTGCCATAACATAGTTTCCTTGTCCTTTTCTATAAAGACTTTAATGGCAGTTGTTCTGATGAACATTCCTTTTTGGTACCTAGACTTTATGAATTTAAGTACAATACTAGATTGGTGGCAAGGTCTCCTCATTTTATAGTTGAAATGGCTAGATGTAACCATAAGTTCTATGCTAACAGTTTTTTCTCTCACACATCTTGCTTGTGGAACTCTTCCAGTTTCTTGCTTCCAAGACAACTTTAATCTTCAAAAATTTAAATGCAATATCACTCATCATTGTCTGTGTTAATTCTTGTTCTTTTATTGTTCTCTTTTCTTGAAATATTTTTCTCATATTTTCTTGCCCTCAGTAATTCCTTGCATCTTAGTGGCTTTATTGCCTTGCTTAGCGATGAAATGATTAAAAAAATATGCATTTTTTTTTCTTTAAAATAGATTTAGCCATTTGTTATAGAAACTCATTTATGTATGCATTGTTTTTTTTTTAATACTGAGGATATGGGAAGTAAATGTTTTTGAATTCCTAAACAAGATAAAAATCCATCAAAAACTTTTTCAGGCACACTCTTTATTAAACTGAAGTGCCAAAAAATTAGAAATATCTACCTAATAAGATGTAACTCCTCCCTTCATCGGAATAATGGTTGGCATGTGATGTTGCATGAAGTCTATGAGTTACTGAAGTCATTGCATATATATATATATATGTGTGTGTGTGTGAGAAAGGCTATCTGTAACCAAGTTGTAACTTAGTGAGGTCTTTGGCATGTTGCATACTTGCTCAGTGGACAAGCATAGGGACAATGAACTATATGGAAGTTGGCCAAGTCTAAAAGGGTGCAAATGGTCCGCCGCAATATCTGTGTGTGTCACACTTGTCAAGGCAGACTCCAGTTTCACTAGTGGACTTTTTGAGCTTCAAGAGAATACACAACACACCATTACTAATCTACTACCAGCTTGCACAACACTGTTACCAGGCTGAATCTATAGTTTCATGTTGTTTCTTCTATGTATGTCTTGCCCATTACAGAGCTACTACCAGCTTGCACAGCACTCTGCTGCCAGACTGGATCTATAGTTTCATTCATTCTTGATACAAACTTGGCCATCTGCTTGAAAGAGCTGCAAATGACTTCCATGGTTCAATAGTGAGGTCTAGTAACCAATGCTATGGTGTCAATAATGCAACCCTTTGGTTGATGACTATGTACAATCTGACTGCTGGGTTGTGCAATACTAGAATTGATTTGGTGATCTGATGCAATGTTTTCCTAAGTAACCAGTGGTTACCAACCATATTAGATTGCCAGTAGTTACAATCTTGCATCATTTGTGGGTACTTAGTTTTCATATTCCATTGATGTCTATTCTGAATTCCCATATTCTTTGTTTATATTGCTGTTGTTCAAGTAACTGCCATTTCAGAGATAGGGAATCCTCATTTTAGCCCCCACAATTAATCTGTGTTAAATCCTGTCTGCATTGCATATCTGCCACAGCTATACTACCTACTTACCTATTGTGTTGTATCCAGCCGAATCCATTTCTACAAGTGGGAAAGGTCAGAACTATTCAATGTATGACTGACTGTTTTCTAATTTTCTGGTACTTCAGTTTATCATTCATAAGACATTTAACTTTTTTTTTTCTCTCCAATTTCAGAACTGCAGGAGCAATGGAAATATAAGGAAATGATTAAAAGCTTATAACTGGAAGAAAGTGAAGATACAAACTGTTCTTCAGTAGCCTGGAAAACAAATACAAATACCCCACCTCCACATCTGATTCTTTAGAAAAAAATGCATAGGTGATTGATAAGATGCTTTCAACAATTTTTATCTTCAAGTTGAAAGTTCTTGAAGAATTCTAATTATTCAATAAGGATTACAAGAACAAGTTATTGGAACTGGTTCTGACCAAATTTTTGGTTACAAATCTTTTTTTTTTTTTTTCTTCATTTTTAAGCAAACAAACTTAACCATGGATATGTTCCCAACCCACAATGATACACCTGTCACTAATAACAATGGAAATAGCAATAACAGCACTAACAGTCTTCCCAGGCCGACTGGAGATGGAACAACAGTAGCAGCAACAGCTGTAGGAGGTGGCAATGTAGGAGCAGGAGGCTGTGGCGTCGGTAATAAATCTGTGTTTCCATGCGAAAAATGTGGTAAGCAATTTGAAAAGAACAATGTTTTGGAACAACACCGGGTGATGCTACATTCCTCATCGACAAGTGCTACCACCACCGCCACCAATAACAACAACAACAATAGTCAACAGCCCCCCTTGCATTCATACTGTAAACCAGAAGCCAGGTTTGTCAAGATGGACAAGAGTTTTTTCTGCGAGTTTTGTCAAAAACAGTTCTCTGACAGCAGTCATCTGCAAACCCACCTGCGTTCACATACAGGAAACCGTCCATTCCATTGTGACCTTTGTGGCAAGCGATTTCTTCAGAACAGCCATCTGCAGTCACACAAACGCATTCATTCTGGCATCAAGCCGTTTGCCTGCGACATTTGTGGCAAGGCCTTTGCCAAACACAGTGACTTGCCACGTCACCGTAGAACGCACACTGGGGAGAAACCATATGAGTGTGAGTTGTGTGGGCGTAGGTTTTCTGACATAAGCCACCTCAAGTGTCATAGCCGCGGCAGCCATAGTGGGCTTCGGCCCCATGGGTGTGACCTCTGCGAAAAACGATTTGCACGGGGCAGTGACCTCAGACGACATAGGCGCACACACACAGGGGAAAAACCATTTCACTGTGAGATTTGTGGCAAATCATTTTCTGATAACAGTAACTTGCAGAAGCATGTGCGGACTCATGTCAACCTTGTTCCAAAGTCGCATGGCACTAGTGTTTGAGGTCACAAGCCCCACACATGTACATTGCTTTTTAGATGTTATTCTGCTTTTTGAAAATATATTAGTTGTGTAGGTATTTTCTCCTAATTTCTCATCTCCCATGATTTTTTTTTTTTTTTTTCATAATGGAGTTTTACATTTGCAATATTTGCCAGTTAATTTTCAGAATATTAATGATGATCAACCTATTCAAATTTTTTAGCTCCCCAGGTCTTTTATATTAAGTTCCAGTCATAAGAAAATTTAAAGCCCTGAATCTGTTTATGAAAAGAAAAGAAATTCCTCAAACACCAGCATTTGCATCTCTAAAATCTATTTTTCCATGTTTATGTATTCTTGTCTTCATGAAGCTGCTGTGTTACATAAGAGTGTGTTTATGTATACACCTGTATATGAAATGGCACATGACCAAGTGGTTATGGTTGTTAACGTTCTACTCACAAGACCTCAGCACACATCTCACTATTGTGTATATCAAGGGACTTCTTGATAATGTCAGCCCAGGGAGATGATCCTAACATGTGGCTTCATTGGGAAGTGCCTGAAAAACCATACCATAGATTAATCCCAGCCTTGTTAGTGAAATTGGGTAGACAAAACTGTGTGGAAGCCATTGGTGGTTGTATGAACTTGAAGTCACAGGACATCTTGATCAAGAGTTTCAGAGCATTGATCATGTCGGTTTGTGTGCTCTTTCTCTCTCTCTCTCTCTCTCTCTCAAAAACTATGGTCTGCTCAGCATAGTTGCAGTATAAAGCGTATGTTGGTTCTACAGGTGTTGAACAAACATGTTTGAGCACGCATTTGCAAGAGTGATTAGCTAGCCACCTTATTAGACAGGCATACTTGGAAACAAGCAACCAACCATTACAGCTACACCATACTTTACAAACACACACGTGTTTGTATTTATGTATACACGTGTATATTCAAATTTTAGGAATGGAATCAATGTAAAACCATCAGTTCCGTCTCTGAGGGTTCTAGTAGGAGCATCTTCAGAAACTTTTACATTGTATGTATTATTACTTAATGGACACTTCATATTTGAAATAGACACACCCCATTTTTATTTACTAAATAATTTGTATAGGCCGATAGATGTAATACATTGTGGAAATGCTAGTAAAGAAAATGTGTCCTCTGGCAGGGATTGGACTTGTCCCCCCTTTTTGTAAGAGGGGAAACCACTATTTGATCCAGCATGTATTTTACCATTCATCTGTGAAGAACATCACAGTAAGCAAGGCTCTATCTTCTTCTCCCACCTGCTTACTGTAATGTTCTTTGTGGTGATTTGCACAACAAACGGTGGTGTCAGATAACACATTTTCTTGACTAGCATTTCCCGAAAGTGCAGGCCAATATATGCCCAATACATGCTGTTTTAATAAATAAAAATTTCAAATACATAGTATTGATTATAATAAAGCTTGAAGTGATAAAAATGCAGAATTAAAAATAAATCCATTAATTCTTTAGAGATTACATTGTATGTAAACAAAAAAAAAAAACTAAACAAACTTCAGACGCTCTACATTCCTTAGTTCCACCAGTCCTAACTTTCACAGCTAAAACCCGCAATGCTACAAACATTTTAGTGAATCACCCTCATTCCCTTCGTATTCCATTGGTAAGTTCCACTCAAGAAGCAGCTTCCTATGAATCGCTGCTCTGTGCGACCAACTTACATGGGATGCTTCTCCGATCACTACTTGTTCAAGTCTAGTGGTAACAGTTATCTCCCACCCCCTACATATTTGTATAAACTCTGCCTCTTACTCTTTGACCCTCTACCTTGAGTAGCTCTTAGGTCCTGTACAGGATGAATATCATTATAAAAAAATATAACATTACTGATTTAGATTTCTTCAATATATTGTTTTAATGGATAATATTAAAACAATATATACATAACATGTTAAGAAAAATTGTAGTATGCTTTAAATATGTCTTCAACCATTCTTGGCGGGAAATATATTAACCTTTCTACTTTATTTTGTCAGATGATTATAATATTCAAAGAGTTCTTCAGACTATTGATCTCGTTCTTTTGTTGCTATTGCAGTGTTTCAGCTAATCTATTTGTTGGTCACCATTTTTGCTTTGACAGTCCTTCCCATCCTCACCTTTCCATGCAGCTTGAGAAAATGGAAGAATAGATTGGCTGAAATGTTCTAACAAGTAGAAATGGATCCTGAGTCTGTACAACTTTTGGGATCATATTGCCTTCTCAAAATTACAGAATATATTTTCACTGATGAGATTATATTCACTTTTCAAATAAAAATGATAAAGATGGCTGCAGCTAACCTTAAGTTATATTTTCAGAGGCAGTAATGTAACAATGTCAAATTTTCCACTTTGGAAGACTGATAAAATATTCACTTGGTGTTTTAATTATTAAACTATGCTGATTGTTTTTTAATAACTTGTGACCCTTTATTTGCTGGTTTACAGAAATTATATTCAATAGCATATTGGATATAATTTCTTTTTTCTTTTATAATATCTAAAAATTGAATTTTTTATTTTTTTTTTTTTTATTTTTTTTTTTTAAGGGTAAAATTCTTTGACTAGTTTTGTATCTGGAGCTTAAGAATTAGTCTATGATCTTAAAGATTTTTTTGCCATTATTCAAATAGCAAAAGACCAAAACTTCAAACTATGTTTACTAAAAAAAAAAAAACGATACTGCTTTTTTTTTTTTTTTTTTTTATTTTTTTTTAACCTAAAATTATCAATGATAAAATTTGAATTTAGTTTCAACCCATCTTGAGTGAAATGTAAAATTACTTATCAAGGGAGGAATCTGTGACAATTTTGAACTTGATTTGAGAAAAGTGTTCTCTCAAAGATATGAAGAAAAAAAATAAGCAGAGTGATAAAAATGGCTGCAAATTTGCGATGTGGCATTTGTTGTGGCATGTCAGACAGAAGAGGAAAGATCTGCAACTGTATAGGACATGCATATGCTTAAAAAAATGAAACCTTTGATGGAAAACAAGAATCTTAATGATTCTCTTGGTCATAGTTTCTGCTGCTTCTATCATGTGCATGGTAAACATGAAGGGATCTAATCTTGCTACCAAGTTATAAAACATTCATGGCTGATATTGTCATCATGCTGCTCTATCTTTCAAACTTATGAGGACAAGCAACAAAGAGACAGTATGATAAATGTAATATTCATTATTGCTGCTGAAGAGACTTATGAGTGATTTGACTGGTTGACCTGAAGATGAATGCAAAGATTTCTCTTTTACGCGTGACCTTTTCTTAAACCCAGTTTCTTGTTGCCAGCTGTTGACTTTTTAATCTAGTTTTCAAGAATGACACCATGTTAAGAATATAGTTGATTGTTATTTGACCTGAATTCAAAAAAAATTCTATTATGGGGGATCTCTTGAGTGCAAGAGAAACAAAGCAAAAAAAAAAATCCAACAAAGAATGGTTGTTACAGATTTGAATTTGAAGGGTGAGAATGAGAAGTTATACATTGTTTTGGTAAATTTAGTTATTCTGACTGTACGTGCATCTCAACTTTGAAGTTACCAATGATAGATCATAAATATTTAATGGTAATTATCACATTTTAAAAGACTTGTTTTACTTAATAATTAATACATAATTATACATAGCACAGAATATGCTAAGATGGATTAAGTCTATATAAAACTTTTATTTTAATCTTGGTTTCACTAGGCACACACTTCCTCAAATAGATTTTGATAAACAAATTTATTGGATGATATAAGCATAGAGATAAGAGTTTGTGATTCTTAGATGTTAATCTTCATGTATAAGAATTTTTTAATTTTGAGAACTATACCTATTTCTTTTTAACAAAGCAGCAAAGGTTGTGTTTCATTGAAAAAACAGTTGACCAGGATATTTCTAGAAGATAAAATTTTTAAAAACAGACTTTATAATTACAATGCTCAGTATCAAGAGATAGAGCGTTAATAGTAATAAATGCTCGTTTATCTTGTCCTTACTCAATTTCACAGAGATTACATCCACTCATCAGGATCTTGATTGTAAAATTGAATTTATTTTCAATCACTAATTTCAGTTTTGCAGTTGAATCCCCTGATGTAATGTAATCTCCACAAAACTGAGTAGAGACAAGTCATAAATGAACACTTCATTTTATTCTTTACTACTACTTATATTTTCTTTCTAAGGAGTGAGTAGATATTATTTCTATTCTGACATTATTTCTTCAAATATTATATTTGATGTGTACATGTGTTTGAGTAATTATCCTTGTTTTTTAGATAGTGTAAATTTATGTTTACTGGCCTGTATATATTTGAGTCTTAATAAAGATGTGCCTTTCACCAGGGTGCAAACCTGTGTTCCCCATTACTGAGGAAACCACCGTTAAGCCCAGCTTACTTTAAACCACTCAGCCACAGAAAGCTTACAGTCAAGCAAAGACTCTTGAATGCACTACCAAGTAAACATAAATGTTTACTCTTTAAAAATGTCTACTCAGACATGTGTATCCATCCATATATATATATATATATATATATATATATATATATATATATATATATAATGTACACCACTTTAAACATTATTTTTAGTGTACTTGTATTTGAATAGATGCTCCGTTTATTTATTAAACAGTATATTTATTTATTTTTCATTTACCAGTCTTGATGTTTGAGAAATCTTATTAAAAAAAAAATATGCTTTTTTTTTAATAAGATTTCCTGAGTATTCAGGCCAGTAGGCGAAAGATAAATAAATAAACAGTGTCTACTCAAATACAAGTATTCACTAAAAATCATATTTTAAGTGATAAATAATCTGTCGGATCAATAAAAATATAATAAAAAATTCATTACTTTTTTTTTTTATATATATATATATATATATATATATATATATATATATATATATATATATGAAACTGCAAAATGTTAAAACCTACTTTTGGTTTTTAAGTCTTAAAAAATATTGTGTAGCATATCTGTATTGACAATTCTATAACTGACCTATTGCAACATGCAGTTAATTCTTGTTCATTTCCACTAGATTTTCTTCTGTTAGTAAAAGGCATAATTGCTTCTTACTCGATTAGAATCTGAGAACAAAAAACCTATATTGAAAATTTTTTAAATAAAATTTCCAAATTTTGTCATTTTTTTACAGTTCATCTGTACTATAAATACAGAAATTATTACAGGCAATATGGAGATTCTAATGGTATCATTCAATAAAAATATTATTATGTTCTACTTATGAACTTCAACTTTAGATTGAGTGTTCAAACTGAATAACCAATTTCCTATAATGTCTGTTAAATATATGTTGAAATTTTGCTGAAAAGAATTCTATTTTTGTAGTTGTTAAACTTTTTTTTTTCCACTCTTAGTTTTAGTTTTCAAATGTATCCAATACCCCGCTCCTAATATATAAAAATTCAAAATGTTTATACAAATAAGAAATTTATCTTTTAGGGACCTATAATTTGATTTATTTTTTATTACTACTAATTTTAGATTTTTGGTAAGAGTGGGAGTAAAGAGCAAAAAATCTTTGAGATCCAGGAAAATTGTTTGCACCCGATTTGCATTAGTATTATACTTTGCTGTCTGATTCAAGGAAGATGGAAAGATGTTTGAAGTCCACTGCTAAATTTTTAATTTCTTTAGATTAATTGCCACAAATTCAAAAGGAAAAAAAATTATGTGTAATATCTCTGATTGTCACCAGGGAATTAATTTCAACAAGATTAAACCTGGAGCATAAAAAAAAAAAGAAAAAAAAGTCAATGATTTATTGAGAAGTGAGATATCTTATTGGTTATAACATTCAACAATCATTGATTAGAAAAATCTTTTCATACAAATTTTTTTGCTATCAATCCAATACACATTTCACACGTAGCATGTATATAAGCAACTTATTTTTAAAAGAATGTAATTTGGAGGGAAAGATTGGTTGGGGCAGGGACTTTAAGGATGTGGAATTGAAGAATGATGGCAGGAAATCCTGAATTAAAAAAGCTCGACTCTTTCAAATTTGATTTAATTCTTGTTATCTGATAGACTCTAGTTTATCTTCAATATCTATCTATATATATATATATATATATATATATATATATATATATATATATAATTTTTTTTTCCTTAGGTGTTTTTTGTAATTTGAATTGTTTCTGGAATAGACCTGTAAATTGATATTGTCAGATTCTGACTTTGATTAGCTGCAAAAATGCTGAAAGTCCAAAGCATTTCATTTAAAGTTGATTGGAGGAGTAGAACAGACCAGTAAAGAAATTATGTTGAAAAATATGCAAATACAATTATTTTACTTTTTTTATTTGATTTTATTTTTTTCACAAGTCTAGAAAGGCTAAAATAATGATTTAAGAAATAATTCTGTTATCCATGGTGAGAATTCCCCCCCCCCCAAATCTTTGCAATAACGTTAATCCTTTGATTTACTTATTCAAAGTATTAAGAAAGTGGAGTTTTTGCCGTTCACTAAAAAAAATATATGAACTGAATCGCATTATTTTAAATAAAGTTTTTTTTTTTTTTTTTTTTTTTTTCTTTTGTAGAATGATGTCTTGATTTTGAAAAATATTTTATCAAAAAGAAAAAAATAAGCCTCTTAAATTTCTATAATGAAATCATTTTTATTATATGCCTAAATTGAGAAATACACAAGTTTAGAAAAATTATGCAATTTTAAAAAAATCCTTTTATATCTGTAAACAGATTTTCATATAGCAAATATTTGGGAATATTTCCTTTTATTTTTCAAGTTATAAGTCTTTCATATTTGAATTTACCTTTTTGTATTTTTATGGAAAGTGTTAAGTTATTGTAGCAATATTGTTGGTCAGGGGTAAGGCAGGAATGTGAAATGTACATAAGTGGTTTGATATTTGAGTTGAACTTCTGAGGGAGGATGTGGGGGAGTAACCTGGTAGGCAGTTATGTATTTTTTAGCAAATATAAAACCAAGTTTGTTTAAATATGTTGAACATTTTAAAAGTCCAGGTTGTTCAGTATTGTTAACTGTTTTGATGGTGCCTTTCAGATGGACCGTTTATTGGATTTTATATGTAAAGTTTGGGCAGGATGGATATTGTGAAATGAGGACTTGGAAAAAAAAATTATCTTGTGGCCACTGTTTGTCATTTTTATGCATTAATTTACTGTTGATATTTAAATAAATGCCAAATAAATTAGTCATTGATTGGATATAGACCCCTTATCAAATAATGCAATCCAAGCTCAATATTAATCATTCTGTGATAATGTCATAAGTTATCTTTTTTTCTTATTTTTTTTTTTCTTTTTTTAACCACTGGAGAGGATGCTGGGATAGCTGTTTGTTTATTTTGATTAATCATTTGTCCAGAAAAAAACGAAATAAGTACTAAGTTAAAATCAACAAAAAAATGAAACATTTCAAAACAGTTTGTAGTTTGTGATATTTGTGATATACAAGTGGCATTAATGAAACGTAATCTTCATTTCCAAGTGAAGAATTGTGGTTCAAAATACTTAAACATGGACGAATATGCTATACAGTGGATTATGGAGAAAGTTCTGTATAATAAAGTGAAGACTTTGTTATAGGGATCAGTAGTTTGTTGTTAATGGTAATTAAAAATCATAATCCATTTATAGACTTATGTAAGTGACTTAGACATGGATATTATAAATATTGTAATTATTTCTCTGTTCAATTTATATTTGTGTCTTAAGATAAAACAAAAAATAAAGAAGTTTAATAAAAAAAAAAAAATAAGAAGTTTAATGTCATGTTGCATAATGATTCTGCACTCGGCTGCTCTTCCTAACGTAATTCATTTATTTGAAAATTCTTGTAAATATTTCTGTTAGTAAAAATTATCAAAAAGGATTCAGCCCTGCTATTTTGTTTTTTCCAGTTACAGGGCACCAAATGGATTTTTCATTGCTAATCAGTGGTGCCAAATATTCAATCTCCTCAATTCTTAGATTTTTATCTTCATTCATTTCCAGAATAGATAGTTCTGGTACTTATCTGACTTGTTAACATTGATTACCAAATGAATTGTACGAATAACATTTACTGATTAATGCGATTGATTTTTTTTTTTTTTTTTCCTCTTGGGAGAGTAAAATGGTAGCCACATCCATTTTTAATGAGCAAAGAAATTATTGGAATTTCAAAACTGAGAAAATTTTTAATGCCAAGTTACAAAGTATGGTTCATTATTTGTGAAAAGAAATGTCTCTGGTTTTCTTGGGTTTGTTCAAAATAATATTCTATTCTCCATTTATTTATATATATATTTTTTTTTATTTATGCACATTAATAATGGAACCAATTCCAGCACTCATTTTTTTATATTTTGTAAACTATACTGTTTGTTAACATGGTCTTATATATAAAGTCAGATATAACTAAAATATATATATATATATCTGTAAAAGGACAGTATGAATAAAGACAAAAGAAAAACTTATCTTAGCCCATATGCGTTTCATCATCTGATGGGCATTTGTGTTGATAAAGTCTATCAGAATAAAATGTGTTGGGTAAGATGAATTTTCCTTCTGTCTTTATTCATACATACACACACATGATATCGATGTGATATTATGATTATTCAATTTCAGTATCCGATATATCCAAGTTGATATCATTAATTTTATTATCAAAGTACTAAACTGACCAGCTACAGTTCTGTATTTATGAAATGAAACCTTGTTGACATTCACTGAATTATTTAGATTCTTATGTTCATTTTTATTAATTGTACATGATGTGATTATCAGATGGAGTTATTGCTAGGAATTCATTTCCAAAGATTTTCTATAAAATTCCATTTTCGAATCAACATTGGCCAAATGCTGGTCAGACAAAACATTTTATTTTGGCTTTCTGTCGGGTTGTAATGTGTATTTTAAAAAAAAAAATGTCTGCATAACCTTTCACTGAAACAAATTCAGGCATCTGTGTAAAACAAATACATACATTGATTCTTATTTAGAATATATAATTTATAAGTGGGGTGCTAATTTTGTTTTGTTTTTTTTTTTTTCTTTCTTGCATCGACCTTTCTTATTTTATGATATTTACTTGAATAAATCCTTATCCTTTCTGTTATTTGGATCAGAATCTTATCTGTTATCACTGGATTACAAATAAAGTAATTTTAATTTTTATCTTCTACTGGTAATAAAGCTGACAGGGAAATGAATTTATGTTAATGTGGGAGAATGTTATTTCTTTAAATATGTCTATTTTTATCATATGACCCTATCATTTTGAAGCCCTGGTTGTTGACATTTGCACTTTAATGTTGTGTTTCTAAAAATGAACTTTGAAAGATTTTTTTTTTTTTTTTTCAAAACCTGTTTAAAATGTTTTGAATTAAGAATGACTAATGAAAGAAGTGATACAGTCTGGTCACTTTGGCATAGTGTATGAAATTTTTTTTTTTTTTTTTTTGCATGGATAAGTGGGGAGAGAATTTTGATCAGAATAATTTGTATATGGATTTTTCCATATTGACTGATTTACTTGTACCACAACTGGATTAATTCTTAAATAATGAAGATTAATTCATACATAGCCAGTAAGCAATCATCGAATACAAATATCTTTTTTCTTTTGTGTATTATGAAGCCTTTATTAAGACTTTAAAATAAACCTGTAAATTTTCAAAAAATTGTTCATCATTTCTTTTTAACCTTTCTTCATATTATAGACCTGTTGGATTTACTGCTTTGTTAGGTAAGTTATTGATTTTGAGTTTCAAACTCTTGCCAAAGCCATTTACAGGAGAGCTATATTTGGTTATATTTGTGATTGTTATCTCCCCTTGTTGACTATGGCGTCATACCTCTTTGGATTTGCTTTGCTTTAAATGCAAATAAGCTGGGAGAAAACCTGGGATACTTTACTGGATGTATCTTGCAGAAGGTGTATTGATTATGAATCAACAATGAAGTGAAATAGATAAAGTCTTCTCTCTCTCTCTCTCTATATATATATATATATATATATATATATATATATATATATATATATATATAAATTTCTAAAAGAATTAATGGATTTTTATTTTTGACTTCAAATGTTATTTTTAATAGATACACATACTTGAGTAGAGTGTCTCGTTTAAGTATTTGTCTACCAACATGTACATCAAAAAAAAAAAGGACATTCTACTCAAATACAGGTATCCACTAAAAATGTCAGAACAAAATAAAATGCCATTAATTTCTTGCTGTGTTAATGTTTCAGATATGGCTTTCAAGAAAAGGTTGAATGAGATGTGCTTTAAAAAAGCAAATCGAACCTTGCTTGGCTGTGAGGCTCTCTAGCTGAGCAGTCAAAGCATAGTGATTCTTCCTACAAATGAGGACACAGGTTTGAATCCTGTCAGGGGGTACATTTTCTTTATTAATTTTCCTCAAATGCGTAGACCAGTAGATGAAATAAAAACTTAAAAAAAGAAAAGGTACATTCTACTCAAATATGTGTATCCACTAAAACTTACATTTGAAGTAATAAACATACATACATATACATGGGCACACACGCATATATCTCAGTGGCGACTCTAGATCATCAATGTTTGTCGGGCTCATTACAATCTTTAACAAAATATTCTATTGGTATAACTTAGATACTAAAATGATTCCTTTACTTTAACTAAGATATATAATTTTAAAAAATCTCTCTGCATGAAATTTAAAAAAAACACATTTTGGTATTTTAATATTAATTGTAATAATTCTCTAAAAATAAACATTTATTTAAAAGATTTTCTTGACATGTAAGAAAAAAAAAAAAGAGTGAGGACAAAGTCTTTGATGTTTGTCTGTTTATTGCCCCTTTCCATTTTTTTCTTGTTTTATAGCCTGGTTATCAAGACATTGATTGTAGCAATAAGAATAGTTGACTGATGTCATATTTCGTCAACACTAACCCACTCACTCCAATCCTCCAGCTGATGAGTTAAGGCTGCCACTTTCTTTGATTTTTGCAGACCTTAACTCTGGCTAAATTTAATTTTCCCTTTTTCAATTGATACATTCCGCTGAAAATCTTTACACTATACAGAATAAATTATTTAAAACGGACATTTGAAAACATTTTGAAATAAAAAGGTGTTCTTTGAAAAACAGGACATACAAGTCATTGGAGATTTTTAAAAGATTATTTATAAAATTAAAGCAAGAAATACATTGCCTATTAAGTATGTCTCCAGCCTGATAGTCTATGCAGCCCAATTAGCCACATTAGTTTTATGTTATTCTTTTTTTACATTTTTTCTTTCTTCTTTATTATGAACAATATCAATGAAATGTTTCAGTCAATATTTCGAGGCACAGAATTAAAACAATTAATTTTGGATCCAGCTGAAGTCAAGAATGAAAATGACACACTATGAAAGATTTTTTGTTGCTTTGAAATATACTTGAATGTTGACTCACTCAAGCTTAGCTCAACCCCCAGAGTTGCCACTGAAGCAGGTATTCATGCCAAAACGTTTCATTAACAAGAACCAACCAAGTCTGTCTGTTTAATTTTTTTCATTGTATTTTTTTTTAATAAAGTGTTCAGCATTTTGCTCGAAGTTGTTAGAATTCTAACCGCCACACAAGATGACACCACATTGGTTTTTGAAAATGGCTGCAATGATCGAAAGTACTTGAATAAAATATGAACTCCTAACAGTTTATCCACAACTTCGAGCACAAAACTCAACAAAAAAATAAATAGATCTTGTCAGTACTTTTTAATCAAACTTGTTTTATAATATATAAAGCTATACTGATCATAAAATGTTTAGGAATTGATTTTGGTTTGAAAGAGGAACAAATGCCAAATGTTAATACTGGGAAAAGGTCATATTTCATAGCTAAATACATTTACATTCTTAATATAATACTAGCTCTGTTACATTTGCATACACATTTGTATACAGATAGTATAACAACTATCATGGGAAATAATGTTTTTTTTCCTGTTCATTTAGTGTTAAATATTCTCTGACTTTTATTAGGAAATGTATGTCTTTGTTGATTAAAAAAAAATTAATATTCTTGATATAAATAAATTCTGTTAACATTTTCAAGTTAAATATTTTTTGTTACTTCCCTTTATTTATGCTGTGAAACGCTTTTTCTCATTTTTTTTTTTTTTTTTTTTTCTTAATTTCAATGATTATGCAATGATTCTGGTTTATTTCTCAGTTTCCATTTTCTACATTGTTTTGGGATGCCATATTTTCTTTTTCTCTCAAAGAAAAACTCATCAAAGCCATAATTTTAGTTAATATGATAGAACAAAAAGGTGATTGCTTTGTAAGTGGATGGAAAGATAGTGATGTTTTAAATTTTGGGGATCTATTAAGTATTGTTCCATTGGGAACAGACTTACTAGATGATATAAACCGTAATTTGTTGGCTTTGTTCAAAATTAGCATTTTAACTTTTGTTCACTGGAATTCTTTTGTAAGGTAATATATTTTATTTTTTCAGAAATGTTAACTTTATAAAAAAATTTTAAATAAGAGGATTTGTTTTTTGCTTTTCGGTTAAGTACTCTAAAAATGCAAACAATTTTTTCCATGTTAAGTGATATAGTAGTAGTAATACAACTGAAATAATCTTTCTAATCAGAAGATGAATTTCTACATGGAAATATCCAGCAAGCAATTATCTACCATAAATATTTTTTGCCTTATGAAACCTTATTTTATAGTCAAATAAAATTAGGATATGTATTCAGTTCTTGAAGTTAAAATGTCTTATAGAATAAAATGTAACCTTCCCATTTTTTTTTCCCAATTATTTGAAAGCAACATTTTAAGAGCATTTGATATCTTTTAGGTATTGTTCATTTTAAAGATAATTATGGGTTATGGGCTGAGTTTTTAAGCTTCAAGTATTTAGTCTGAAGGTTCAACTCCAAGCTGCAAATGAGTTTTTTTTTTCTTTTTCTTTCAAAGAAGAAACAAATTATCATGTTTTTAGAGAAAATGTTCACTAAAATTGAAGAATCATACATTTTGAAGTTTTTCTAATTAACCCTTTTTTTGCTTTATTTTTATTTTTTTTAATTTTTTTTTCCTGTTGGAAATAAAATGTAAAGGTTTATGCTTTTACAACTTTTTTTGAAACTTTGTTGAAATACAATTTTTTTTTTTTTTTTTTTGTAAAAGCTGTAAAAGTGATACATTGATAAAATAAAACTGAAAAAAATAAAAATTAAATATGAAAAAAAAACATTTTTTTTTTCCCTTTGATTTTTAAACACCAACCGATGATACCTTACTGTGGAGTAGTGGTTAGTAAGCAAGCCTCACAGACTATTGCTAATGTATTGAATACACTTGTGGCTTTTTAGCTAAATAACTAATGACTTATAGATCTTTAAAAAATCCATTTTTTTTTTTTTTTCCAGGTAAATTGAAGTGCTAAAAAAACTGCTATATTGTATAGTTCCACTATTTGTCTATATAGCTAGCTATGTGACATGGAATGGGATACTGGAGTCATGATATGAGTATATCTATCAGGGTAGACTCCAAGGCTATCCTTAACTTGAGATGGGTGTAGCCGAAGAGAATTTCTGAAATACACTCTATACATTTCTATTTGAATTTCAAGTATGAGGAGTTATTATTTGCACTATTTACATTTAGACTATTTTTGTTGTTGTTATCACAACGTTTTGGCTGTTGTACGCCCCCGGCCTTCATCGGATGTATGTTGATCCAAGTTACCTACAGAGAATTGTGAACTGAACCCTTTAATGGATCTACGGGGGTAGACTATTCTCGTTCCACTGCCCATGTCTAGGGATATTTCATCTAGTTCTTATTTTTAGTACTGCTCAGTCAACCCTGTTTCTACTGAGTCCAAGTACACACTGTCCAGCCCAGGGATTGAAGTGAATTACTGTCATCAAATTCATAAACACTTTAATCCACTAGGCTATTCTCCTATGGGACAATAACATCAAATCATATGCTAATTCAATATTGATGCTATCCAACTCATCACTGTACAGCATACGCTGCATTCCATGGGGTTTTGTAGTCATCTGCCAACATTGGTTACCGTATCTCAACAGGGAACTGGGCCAGAGAAAGAACACGCTCATTAGATTGGGGGGGGAGTAGGCTGTGTTGCCTGGTCACATTTTTAGCTGTTTAATTTTTTTTTTTTTTTTTTTTTTTTTTTTAATCATTTCACCCCAAGCTTTAAATAACACAAGATGGTTGAATTCATATGGGAAGATTGTATGAGGCTATTGATTCAGTTTGGTAGCAAGAGATTGTGCTCTTAGTGACACTGTAAACTGATACCACTACAGCCAAAACAGAATTAGTACGTACCATTTAGATGCGTTGTTTTTTTTTTTCATAATTTTGATTAAGCACTCCATATCATGATATTTCATAAACAGGTTCTTTTTTTTTTTTTTTTTTTTTTTTTTAAGCATAGTTTTTTTTTTTCCTTTTGTAGGGAGTTGCTCAATCTCCAATGAATTTACATAGTGAACTAGACCCCCTGTTAAAACCCATAAAATATTTGTGGTTTGGTGGGCACAATCTAAATTAATATGAAAAAAAATGTTTATTTCTGGTTGTAGTGAATATTATTTCTATAACGCCAACAGAATAAATAAATAAAATTTTTGTTAACCCATTTCTGCATGATACCCAACAAGTCTGGTATGCTCTTAATCAGCTCTGGATACAAAACCCAATACCTTATAATTTTTTTGTACTTTTAAAGAAAAAGCAACATAACTCTTTGTTACAGTACAAAAATATAGTTTGGTGCCATGGGTTAAAGACACCAAAGAATTCTGATATAAGTAAGTCTCATATTCAATAGTCATTCATTTCTCTGCAGTCGACTTAAGTTATGGATAGCCTTGAAATATATCTGGATAGATGTACTCACACAGTGATTCCAGTATCCTATAGAGTACATTCCATGCCATATAGTCAGTTATTCAGGCAAAGGGAGAAAGTAAACAAAATCTCCAGAATAGGTTTTTGTTACTTCCATAGGTGTAATTGCTACTATCATCTCTGTTGGTGAATTTGAAAGGATAGATATTAATTTATCTCAAATGAAGGTAAAATATAGATTGGTCAAATAAAAAAAAGAATTATATATTCTCTGTACAAGCATTGTCTTAACAGCTAATCTGGCCAAACTAATTAAAATCAGATGAATTCAGAATTGCACACCAGAATGAAGCAAAACAACGCTTTTTCTAATTTCCTTTCTGATTTGCAGCATGCATCTGAAGAAGCCTTTTCATCTAAAGAAGATAGCAAATTGCACAAGGCTTAAGGCTGCATCACATTGAAAACACAGGTTCCTGTACAATCCTGGAAGTTGAGCAGCATTGAGCTTGGTCAGTATCTTAATGGATGACCACTTGTGAATACCAGGTGCTGTAAGCTTGGCTGTGCAGGTGGTATAATAGATAATGGCTCAGAATTGTTAATTGGAAAGCTGAGTTCCAATTCTCATTGGGTTCGTTATATTCACTTACACATAAATACCCTTGGGAGAGCTGAGAGCTATGAATCCACCTTGTCTCTCTCCAGCTATGAGTTAATTAGTAAGACTTGCATCACTAAATTATTATCTCCAAAAAAATTCTTACAATCTAAAAATATTTTCTGACTTTAAATAACCTGAATATGGTTGATAATCTGTAGAAAATGAATGAATCAATCAAAAAAACAGGTTGCACAGTCAAAATAAACCCAAGAGCTGTGTGAATTGATGTAGTAATAGTATTATAGTATGACAGAAAATGAAATTCATGGGCAGAGTTCCAACCCCAGCAATGACTGTTTATATTCAGTTCACATTATTATTATTATTGAGACATGAATAAATCCACCTCTGTCTTCATTACCAGTTTATCTTTTGGAAAACATCTTGTCAATGGTATGTCACAGAAGAATAGTGGTTATGTGTATACTTGGACAAACCACTCTACTTTGAGCAAAAAGTTTATTTACATGCTGATGTGGCATGGCTGAAAAAAAACACTAAACAATACATTTCTTCATCTTATATACCCAGGCAATAGCAGCAAAATGCTGCTACTGGCCAATTCTATAGACATAGTACAATCATTTTTTGGACAGTTCATTTTATTGAATTTGTTTTATTTCTTATTGATCATAGAATATAACCACTGTATTTAAAAAAACAAAAAAAAACTCTTAAGTAATTCAAATGACTGTACTTTTATTACTAAAATATTAGTCTTGTCTGAATTTTTCCAGATGAAGTGACCCTTGTCAGGTTAACGAGTCCATTCATTAAAGGGGGGAGGTAATTTTGTAGATTAGCATTCATTAAGCCTTCTACCCATCACACACACATGGTGAGATGGATAAATTGTCATCTAAATTACACAAAAATGAAAATAATACTGACATCTCATTTTAGCAGATATATTTGCCAAAATTACACAAAAATATCTTTTAAATACTAAAGACTAAATTTATTCAATAACATTGCCATTAGCTTCAACCATGGCCTCCATATGACTTCAGAATCTCCTGCAACTCTTCTGGATGGTCTCCTTATCTAAGTTGGTGAATGCTGCTATAATCCTTGCCTTCAGTTGATCTTTGGTGTTATAAGGAGTTTTATTGGTTCCTCGCTTAACTGCACTCCACGCATAATAATCAAGGGGGTTGCAGTCTGGGGAGTTAGGTGGCCTGATGTAAGGGGTGATGTGGTCACAGAAATTGTCTGACAGCTATGACTGGGTTCTCCTGCTTCTGTGGCATGGTGCAGAGTCCTGTTGCCAGACAAAGGGCCTTCCAGCAGTCACCCTCTTTCAGCACTATCTCTTCAAGGCACTTGATGTAGACCTCTGTGTTGAGTTTGAGAACCTCATCAACAAATTTGGGAGTTCTTTTCTTATCAGAACAATCGGAGTGAGTTTTCCAAGCTGCTATACTTTTGTAATCGCCATTCGATTCTTCCAATTCTTTCTGAATCCTCTGCACTGTCCTCCGATTGACACCTAAACACTGAAATGCTCATATTGGAGCTTCTGCCACGAATGCCAAGCAGTACAACATGCTGTTTTAAAATATCTGGCAGAATGAATTGTGTTATGGTGTTCTTTTTCTCACAGATGGTGGCCAACTGACTTTACTATACTGTGCAGTCAACAAAAACAAACCCTGCACCTGCATGAAATTGAAAGTATAAAATGGTGACAATTTACCCATCGCATGCTGTATTATCATTTTAGAAGGGAGGTCCTGTTTATAGCATAAATACAGTATCAAATCAGTCCCTGACTTGTTAAAGAGTTATCTGTACTTAGTTTTTTTATTTACAAATGTCAAATTTGAAACCGTGCTTACTTCATTGATTTTTTTTTTTTAAATAAAAATAAAATACAGATACAATATATGCTTATATAAGCCTACTTCATAGTGTTACTACTGAATATTTTGAAAAAAAAAAAAAAAAAACTGATTTTTCTTTCATATAGCTTGTGTATAATGAAACCCCAGATTCTGGGCAATACTAATTGGCTTACTGTCATCAAATATTGCAGTACCAGGCATCATCCTGGGCATATTTTTATAGTAAATAAATGGTCTTCCTTCTTTTATTTTTGTACAAACTACCCCAAAAGGGTGAGAAAAAAACTACTTGTCATAAAATATCTGATAGGAAAATTTAGATACTGCACTCTTGTTTTTGTTTATGCCTGACTATGCTAGCTACATAGGAGGTTGGACCAGGGTTAAAATCCTGGGCCTGCCTCTTATGTAAGTTTCTTTCCTTTTGTTGCTACATTAAAAGCAAAACATCATCCACTATGTATGTAAGTTATAGTCAACAAATATCTTATATAAATGAAGAATTAATAGATTTTTTTTTTTTTTTTTTTTTTTTCCTGTTTCAAATTTGCATTCATCTTTGTTTCACAAGTGAGATATTGCCTTTCCAATGACAACCTTTTTGCCAGGATTACCGGTACATAATACAGGGTGTGCCACAAGTTAGGGTATATATTTCGCATTATGAGAATTCAAGTCATTTTAAGTTAAAGAAAAAAAGAAAGAATTCTATACATATATAGTCTTTTGCTTTATTTTGCTAGAAACTGAGGTTGTTTAAATGTGTGCCGTGTTACCGGAACAGCTCTGCTAAATGTTAGCTAACCTATATAGTGATGAACATTTATTTGAACAGTTTTTGTTTATATAAGGTATTTGTAGATTTTAAGCAGCACGCATAATAAATGATGTTCTGCTGTTCATGTAGCAACAGAAACAAAGAATCTAGGCTATGAGAAGCAGGCTTATCTGTACTGTTATAATTAAATCAAAATTACTGTGCTGGCGAGAATGTAAGCCTACTAGGTAGATTACAGTTATTGAAAATGCATGGATTTTAAACCCCTCCAGAAAAAAAAAAAAAATTACCTGTGTATTGTGCAACCAGTCACTAAAAATTCATTTTTTTTTTTTTTTTTTTACCAAAATACCCCCCCCATTTTTGCATTAAAAAAATGATCATAAAAATTCTCGTTATATTTGAGTATATGCAGTAAACTTTAAGAAACCAGGGATTTGGGAGGGGGTGGGGTGTAAAGGCGGGGGATACGTAGTGGCAATAATATCTTTTCATGATTGATTAGTTTATCTTTCATCTGATTATATTTGCTTTCTGTCATAATTCTAGAGTCATATCATGCCAAGTACACTGGTTTTCGTCTAATCACCCAAATGATCTCCTTATATGGATGACTGCTTGAGAATTCCAGGTGCTGCAAGTTTATCCCACTTGTGTGGGTATCATAATTATTATCAATGCTGAAAGTGGAACCAAGGAGCCTGCCTGTTTAGTCTGTTTTGTTTACTAGGCAAGAACAGGTGTCAATTTTACATCTTACATCTTAAGTAGCCTGGATATTTATTTATTTTTTTTTTTTTTTTACTTTATTCATGTTCACCCAATAGAAGTCCCAAGTGCCACTCAAGGTAGATGGTTACTGTGTGGAGTTGTATTAGGGGAAGAAAGAGTAAGAAGTGAAGTTCTTGAGGTTTATGCAAGAAAGATAACAGCTAACTCTAGAATTGAAGACATCAAGATTTAATTAATGAATATCATTTCAGAGTTCAATCGGCGATGTTGGAAATATAGTATGGAAGTAAAAACACGGAATAAACCTCCATTTTTTTTTTCAAAAGACCAGTGAGGAATGTGAACCAAATGATAGGCAAACCCATCTGCTATTATTGTTTAGAAGATTGGAAACGAATTAACTCAAATCCTGTTTCTCTTGTTTCTAACTTATATTGCATTCTTAACTTTTCCATTGCTGCATGGTTATAGCAGTGTTGATTGGCTGTACTGGCTCATTTTGGGGAAAATACATTTCTCATGGGTGCTGCCATTTTGGTTTCAATATGATCTCTATCTATAAAAGGCAGGATGTGTGTGTGTAACGAATGCACAGCCGCAATTTTCAACGGATTTGCACCAAAATTTACATGCACATGCTCCAAGTTAGTGGGAAGGCCAAGACCAATTTTGCATTTCCCAACTCCCGTCGATAGTGGAAATAATCAATTTTTTTTTTCATGCTTCTACGGCAGTTTTCATGTAGTTTGCGGCCATTTTCTACTGGCTAGAGTGAGAGCCTATAGCTGGCTGCCACGAATAGGCAGGAAGATTCTATTGGCCAGCATGAGAGCCAACAGCTGACTGACACGAATGTTAACTAGCATGCAAAAAAAATCGGTAGCTGCATTCGTCATAAGTGGGAAAGATTTAAATCTGCATGGCACTTTACTCCGATTGGCTCATTCGCTTGCTTAAACTCAACGTTGATTCTGATTCCGCAGAACTGGGTTGGGTGTGAAAAAGTATTTGTTGTTAACATTTTTTTTCATTCGGTTTTTCCAGTTACGAGTCCTTTTTTAAAGCCGATTGTTTTGTGTTCATTTTGTTTAGTTCTTTTTTTCGTAACAGATTTAATGTTTAGTATAGAGCTTCGAAAATCGCAGTGTGAGATAGGCAAGAAGTAAGGCATGTAGCAACATCAGCAAGGCAAGGAAGGGCAGAAATATTTTAAGTCAAGTGATAGCAATTGCTGTATTAGTCGTATGTTTTTTTAATCAAGCACAGGCAACGCCAGGCCATGCTGCTAGTACTCTGTAAAATGGAGGGAGTGGCGATTGGAATAAGCAGACAGGTTAGAAAAAAGTGGAAAATAAAATATATTTAGGGTTTCAGATAACAGTGGATAGGGTGGGTTGGGGGTAAAAACATTTAAATAGTCTGCCAGGCTCATCTATTTTAGATGCAAGACTACTTGAGGAATTATTAATATCCTTCTTCTTCTTCATGTGCTGTGTACACTCAGGACGTAGGTGATCATGGCTCTCTACAGTTTCCTGTCATTTGTAGCTCTTAATAAATTTTGTTATTTTACCCAAACCTTGTTCCACCATCCATTTAGTCAAGTTCACTAAATATGTATTGTTTTCCCCTGTCCCTCTTGCTTTTAATCTGTCCTGTGAGTATCAGATTTTCCAAGCCCTCTTTCTTCATTATGTGTCCTATAAATTTCAGCTGTCTCTTCCTGATGTTAGGGAACAATAGCATCTCTTCCTGATGTTAGGGAACAATAGCATATTTCAGACAAGATAACCTGACAGAGCTTGTCACTCTTCAAGCTGGTTTTGAATTCAGTTTTTCTTCTCCTAGACTTGGAATACCTTCCAGCAGTTTTGTTTTTTTTAAAAAAAAAATAAAAATAAAAAAAAAAGGAAGTAGGCAGACTTTTCCAAGCATTCTTCAGGAACTGAAAAATCTCACTCTTTGGTTATTCCTTTCAAACTCTCCTATCCATTCATTCCATATTAATTCAATAGGGGAGAGGTTAGAAGTTTGAGGCAGCCAAGTCATAATTTCAAAAAAAATTTTTTTTTTTTTTTTGACTCTAGGTAATTTTGACATAATTTAGAAGATTGCTTTGGATCATTGTCTTGTTGAAGGTGATTTTTTTTTTCTTTCCAAATTATGCATAAACCAAATGGTATAGCATGTCTTTGCAATCATGGACAAACATGCCTACAATAAGATGTAATGCAAGGAGGACATTTTTTTCCTATGTCATTGCCTTTTTAACTACATTCACTCTTTGGCAATGTTTGTTTTAAAAAGCAATGATAAGAATTAAAATAAAACCTAAATGTATAAAATTGAATTTATACATTTTCTTTGTTCTTCAAAATTAACAAAAATAATAGATACTATTTATTTAGTAGATTATTTATTTATACTATTTAAGTTCAAATTTGCGCTTGTCTGTCCACAATACATTTTGTCATTCTTTTAATGCTTAGTTATTGTGCTTTTTTGCCCATAAGTCTTTTCTGTTTATTCACAGTCCATAACAGGGGTTTCTTGATGGCTATGCACCCTAAGCCCTATAGCTCTACATTGATATTTTTCATTTGCAAAGGATACTGTTTGCTATCAAGGGGAATTAAGTTAAGCCGTCAACTCTGGAGCAGTTTCCGTTCTATTTCTTTTGCTCTCAATAATCAAGTGTTTATATCTGGCAACAGCTGTCATTTTGGGGGCTCCAGCTCTTTTTCTATCAACATTTGCTAAAATTTATAGCAAATATTGCATCCTATGTCTAGAAATCTTCAACTTCTTGCCAATTTGTCTTTGAGAGTGGTCTTTGAATAAAATTTCACCTCTGCTTTGATTTTGCCATTCTGTGCAAATTACTTCAAAATATATGAAAATACTGCCGTAAGACAATCTTTTTTTGTGTTTTGTTTATGACATTAGTCAGTGTTGAGTGTGAATTAGAATGTGTATTAACATTTAACTTAGTTGAAAATTTTGATAATCTCAAAAAGTCTACTGAGGGGTTAATGATAAAAACAAAATATGTTTTTCAAACAAAATATTCATAATTTAGCAAAAACATATTGTGGACTGACATCCAAATTTGAACATTGTGAGGAGCTTGGAGACGGATTGAAAAATAAAAGCAAATACATTGTAGTTACGAAAATTTTATATTTCACTTTAAAAAAAAAAAAACCTTAAAATGAGATTTTTTTTAAGTACAGGATGGCTCTGAATGTTTAGCCTATATTGTGTATGTATGTGTACTTATATTATATATATATATATATATATATATATATATATATATATATAGTAAAAGTAAAATAAATTCCATGGGTGTATAATCCAAGTGGGTCCTAGTAATATAAAGATAAAATTGATCCACAAAAAGAGAGCTCGATGTATTTTATTTGTACAGTGCAATATAATGAATAATCAAAGAAAATTTCTTTTTACCTCATGTGGGGAATAGTCTATTTCAGCAGCCGATACAAGTGGTTGACTGTCTTTTCAACCCCAATATGGAATGGAATTCATGTCTATAGGGCTAGAGAAAGCAGGAGGTAAAAGTTAACTGTAAAGAAGAAATATGGGAAGGAGTCAACCTAAAATTTAACATGCCAACTATACCTAATACAGAATTCACACTTTTTGATGCATAAGCCGGGCTATGGCACTGGTCAGGGAAAGTGGTCAATATCTATCTTAAAGGAGAGAAGATGTATTAAATGACAGAAAATATTAACCCTATGAAGACAAGTAGAGGGTATTAAAAATAGGAAAAAATAAAAATAAAATTATATATATATATTTTAAATTTAAATAGAAAATAGACAACCTTAAGGGTCCATTGGCTATAATTTATTTCCCCAGGTGTATGATGTTTACCTGGTTCATCAGACTGCACTTCCAAGGGTGAAAAAATGTTTTAAATTTGCATATAGTTTTTACACACATTTGAGGGGTAGTTTTAAGTTGATGTAAGGTGATATAAGGGATGTTTTTGAGTAAGTAATTCGGCATAAATTTTTCCATTTTTGGTTGAAAGTGTGAACTCTTGAAGTAATCCACTGAGAGCTCAACTTATTTGTATAAGGAGCTAATAGTTAAGTAATAAAAAGTTTAGTAATCCATATGGATAATCCCAAGGAGGATGAAATCTGGAGAGCTCAATGTTAAATCAGAGCAATTAATTCAATGAAAACAGACAACTTTAAGGGTTCACTAGTTATAATTTATTTTCCCAGACCGCACTTCCAAGGGTGAAAAAAATCTTTATATATATATATATATAAATTCAATTTAAATAGAAAACGGACAACCTTAAGGGTCTATTGGTTTTAATTTATTTCCCCAGGTAAAACTTAGAATTTTCCAAACTATTTGTGGGTTAAAATTTTTTGTCCTTTCAGTTACCAAAATTTTTTGGAATGAGATGTTTGATGTTTAAATTTATGGTTAGAGAATGAATTAATGAATTTAACTTTTACCTTCTATTTCCTCTAGCTCTATAGACTTGAATTCCATTCTATATTGGGGTTGAAAAGACAGTCAACCACTTGTATCGGCTGCTGAAATAGCCTATTCCCCACATGGGTAAATTTTCTTTGATTATTCATCATCATATATATATATATATATATATATATATATATAGATAGATAAAGAAATTATTAGGGTGATTTGCAGAATCGTAATTCATTAAGTCTAGAAGAATCCTCAACAGAATGCAGAAAGGTCTTGATGGCCATTTTGTCCTATACTTGGGACTCATCAGCAGTGTGCATCCACTACGGATAAATCAAACCCGGTCCGTTACATGATGCAAGCATCATACCCACAAGATCAACTGCTTTCAGTGACAAAGAGGTAACTAACTAGACTTGATATAGTGCCTGCTCTTCATTATATATATATATATATATATATATATATACACACACACAGACTCTGTGTATCAAAAATACTTTTACAAACTTTGAGGGCAGCGTTCTTCACACAAAACAAGGTCAAAAGTTTATATTAACCTATGTTCATAAATCCTTTGTTTTTGAGTTAAATTTGCAGTAGTCACTGTTAAATGTACAATCCAAAAATATTTTCACAAACTTTGCCGGTGGTTTCCTGATACCAAAACAAGGTAAAAAGGCCGTCATTGTGCCTCAGCACAGCAACTTATAACAAATGTTCAAAATGTCCTCCACTTGCTTCTACACATGTATGCATGCATCAGATCATTGACTGGCAGGCCATTTTAAATATTCCCACACTGTGTTGTATAGTTTCACAGGCCCTCATGACACATTGATAAAGTGTTGCTGTATTATTAATCTCTGCTGCATAAATCAATTATTTTAGGTGGTCCCACAGATAAAAATTGAAAGTATTGTGGTCAGGGGAATGTGCAGGCTGTGGAACTGGTCCTCCTCTATGTATCCATCTTTCATGGTAGATGTCAGCCAGTGCATCGCGAACACTGTCAATAAAATGTGCTGCAGACCCATCATGCATGAACTACATGCATCTTCATATTAGCAGGGGTACATCTTCTAGCAGGTCTGGAAGTGTGTTCGAAATAAAGTCCCTGTAGGCAACTCCTGTAAAACGTGCTGGGAGAACACATGGACCTACCAGTTACCTACCATTTCAGCCCACACATTAATTGTAAACTGGTGTATAGCCTGTATTGTACCATGGGGATTCTGATCTGCCCACAAATATTGGGTCTGTATCTCTATTACATCTATTCCAAATGTTGACTCGTCCCGAAACAAGACTGAAGGGGAAAAACAACAGATCGGCAGTTTGTGCAATAAACCATCAGCAAAAGTTCTCCTGTGGTGAGTGATCAGATGGCGAAAGACTCTGCAAACGTTGAAAGTGATATGAACACAGGAGCTGATCTTGAAGTATCTTCCATGCGGTACTATTAGATGTATGACATGCTAGGACCACTTGTGTGCTGATATCTGGATCATCTCTGACAACTATGGATCCAGTCTCACCAACGCAATAATTAACAGCAAAAGTTGGATGACTCAGCTGTCTTTGGTCTGGAAATGCAATCTGATACCACCATGCAACCTCACATCAATTACTGTGTGTTAAAAAAAAAAAAGAAAAAAAAAGAGAACAACATATCTGCCTGCTCGTGATATGAATATCCTGCTATTGTTAAATGGAACGCTTCTCAGTTAATTCACAACTACACATGTTAAAGACAGACTAGCCACAAATGTAATTTAGTCTACATGGCAACACGCCATCTACTGCAAACTTTCTTTAAACTTAATAACTCAAAAATGAAGGATTTGCAGATATGTTTATAGAGGCTTTTCTTTCTGCCCCCTCCCTCAACGTCTGTAAAAGTACTTTTGATACACCACATGCATTATATATACACACATATTCCTGTTTGACATGCTTCCAAAAACGTAACAAAATGACCAAACATCAGAATTTTGGCAGTTATTTTTTTTTTTTTTCGGGGGGCCAGGCTAAGAACATTTCAGCAGTCCTTCATATATGCATACCATACAAGTTTGGTTGAAAACCAGCAAAAGTTCTTTAAGAATATCTTTATTTTCTGTTTTTAGATTCTTTTCCTGATTTTCAGTGTATATATATATATATATATATATATATATATATATATATATAATTTCTAATGTCAGAGTATTTTTGGCTTTCATAAACCATTATCAAAGAATTGTGCTATGCTTTATGCTTTGATGTGACATTTATGATTTTTTTTTTCTTTAAAAAAAAAAAAACATAAAATCTTGTTGGGCTTTAACCAAACTTGTATAAATGAAAACTTCTCCAAACACACTATATCAATGAAATGAAGTCTTATGCAGTCATTTAGAAGTATTACATGAAATTTTTTTTTTTGTTGTTGTTTTAATGGCACTAAGATTGTTACAAAATGCGAGATAATTGTACACATAATACAAATGAATCCCAACCATACCACAAGTAACCCATGCAACTTACTAATGGTCGTATTAAGTTAGAAAAAAAATTAATTTTCTTTATTTATACATTCATGCTACTTTGGAAGAAAAAAAAATGTCACCATTGGATAAACATTAGGTTCAATTCTGTATTTTGCTCAGACAAAAAAAAAATACATGATAAAAAAAAAAAACAAACAAACAATGAAATGGACATTCATTGAACAATTATCTACTAATTACACATTTTCAGTGTTCATTATTCACAGTGGATTTTTTTTCAAAATCTTTTGCTTATATGCATTGAATTTATATATAATTTTATTTTTCTGAAATTATACAATTGTCCTTTCAAAATACTTTTCTGTTTGCTAAAAGTATTTATTAGAGACTCAAGGTTAAGGAAGTATTTCAAATATAATTCTTCATTGACAGTAACATTTTATTTCAATCATTTTATAAGAGCTCTGATAGTCTGTCCATGCAAAATTGAAATATTTCTTCATGAACCCCTCTCCTTAAAAGTTTAATATGAATAAATGAACAAATAAAAAGTCCATGAAATTTGTGATAATGGAAGGAGTGGAGAATCATTGAATCTAAGGAACCTTTTTTTTTCTTTTATTATCAAATATAATTTATTTAGAAGCCAAGCAAAGAAAGTGTCTCCAGTGAGATTCAAACACCTGCCTTTATGGCAAAGGCCCATATATTTTCGATTTTCATGCTTTTTAGAATTCATTTAAAAAAAAAAAAAAATCAAATGTTTCAATGGGGAAATTACATTCCATTTCTAGTAGCATTCTGTAACTGAATTGCTGTTGTGTGGGGGAGTTGTCAAATAGTTTAGATTTCTTCTCTAAGAAATAAAACCTGTTATCATTTGAATGTAAATTTTTCTTTTACATTATTTATGTAAGCATAATATACTTTCTGCTTGGTTTAAAATCAAGTACCTTCTCCACATCTTACAGCAAAATATCCCTCCTTTTGAAGATGAGCCGTTTCTATGCTCATCTCAAAGCTGCTGTATTATCACTCACCTTTTGTTTTTAGAAACAAACATTACTTCAAGTGGATTTTTAAGTGTGCCCACGTCACTATCGCATGTGACACAAGGTCAAGGTTTAAAGTGGATTTAATGGCAACACCATAAAAAAAAAATTGCTCAAACCTTCTTAGCATTTCTTCTTTTGGGGACGGCACTGGTTAATGACCCCAGCCCCCTCCCAAAGGAAAGATACTGTCTGGAGGGATGGCCTCCAGGGGTTTGAGCGTAATATTATTTTGAAACTTTCCCTGGTGAAAATGCCAGGGATGTACTTAGCACTAAGACCCATATAATTGTTGATGCATTTAAAAATGTACTTTTAAAAAGAGAATTAGGATTATTAAAGCTGTAGAATTATTTTTTTTAACAGTGAACATGCAAAAAAAGACCATAGTAGTCATATGTTTGTAACTGAATACCAGAAATATTTCAAACCATTGAAACTACTATTTGAGATAAGTATAGAAGCCAAAACACTTATCTGATTTGATCTTGGCTGCTAAGTTCAAAGAAAATCTGATTTCCAAACCACAGGTGATGCTCTTTTAGTGGCAAACCCTAAGGAGAATTAAACTTCAATTAAAAACCAAAGCAAGTTGGATTTTTTAACTTGAGAGTAATGGCAAGACATGGAGGGGTTTAAAAAAAATGGTAGAGAAACTTATAACATGCTATTTGAATTGAACTGTAAAAAATTTAATGAGATCATTGTCTCCAGAATTTTAGGAAGAAAACAAACTAACATTCATATCTAAGCATCCCTTTGTGTATATAATTAAATTAAATTTATTTTAAAAACATGGAAATGAAAAAGGTAAAAGTCGTGAATTTAAAACAGGGAATTATGATAAAAAAATAAAAAATGAAATATTGAATTTTCAGTCATTCTTAAAAATGAATTTTAAAAAAAAACCTGTAATTTTTACATTTATTATTTTTTTCAAAAAAATAAAATAAAAATGTTTTGAAAATTCAATGAAGTTTAATCCGTTGTTTCATATTTCCTTTTTTCTTCTTTAAAGATGCTTAGAAATATAGGATTTTTATAATACCCGAACAGACATTTAAAAGAAATTACAGGAACGGACTGATTGCCCAGGAATAACTGGACCTTCTGTATTTGATTTCATTTGAAATGTGGAAGGACATTTTGTCTAATGAATGAGAATGCAGCTCTTTATTAATTACCAGTCCTTCCTGAATATTCCTTGCTAAAACGAAGAAGATTGCATTTACCCATGTATCAGATACGATAGTGATATATCAAAAAAACTGCAAATCTAAAGGAAATGTGAATATTAACAAGAGAAATATTTCGATACTTGTATTTACCTGATATTTTTTTTTTTTATATACACCTATAGGCAAAAAAGAAAGTTATCTGTCCTGCTCATTTCTCAATAGGTCACCATTTTGAAATAATGGTGGAAACAAGAGCATTAAGTCGTTTGACATATATGGGCCTGCAGTAAGAAAATAAATGATAATATAACCCTTTAAAAGTCCAAGACTCATACATGCTCCTTTCAATGTAATAAATGCCCATTCAGATGTTCAACAATTTCCATAACAAATTTGCTTCAGTCAGTTAAAATCATCAGTTTACATAAATTGACACACTCATCATTTACTTGTACATAAAGTGAGTGATCAGTTTGGCTCTTATTTAAGTACAAAACTGATCTGTCATTTTATGCCCTATGAAAAGTATAATAAACTACATTTCGCAAGTAGTGTTCGATATTTTAATGATGAGCGTTAAGCGTAATAATCTTTGTGCACATGAAGTCGAGGATCTTTCTCCATTTGAAAATTGTCATAAACACGTAGGATTCAATACTTAAAATAGTTGTATTAGTACCTTAGTTTTTCTATTAGTCATCTTTGTCTTTTTTTTTAATGTACATAAAGTCAGGGACCATTTTTTGCTCTTCAGATTTTAAACTGATCACATACTACTTCTTTTTCTTTTTTAAATCAAAGGCATAGCATACTGGTGGCCAGCATGGTTTGCTAGATAAAATTGTTATATTTATATAAATTTTTTTTCATCCTTATCTTTGCAATTATTTGTGTAGACAAACAATAAGAATGTACCAAAAAAAAATATTAAACTGTTTTTTTTTTTGTTTTTTTTGTGTTCCTCATCTTGTCACAACTCTTGAACCCTACTTGCAAATCATAGTTTAATATACTTTTCATAGGACACAAAACTGACTGACCAGTTTAGTACCTCAGACAGTAACAAAACTGTTCACTCTTTTTATGCACATCAAATATGAACAAAGATGAGGACACAAAATGGTGTTACCAGATGAATATTTCAAATAATAGCCAAACCAATCTCTCATTCTCTGTAAATGAAACCTAAAAAAAAAAATAAAAATAAAATAAATAAATCAATTTAAAACCATATTACTCACCAATAGTTTACTATGCCTTTCATAGAAAGCACTTGGTCAGTTTAAAGCTCTAAATAATAACAAATAAATGCAATAAAACTTGGGCCCAGGCCTTACCCACAAACACCAAACACTTAACAAAGATGTCAATAATAGAAGAAATAAACTCATGATTTTAAAACTTGTACTGAAATTCCGGAACCAACACAGGAACTAATTTGTTAAAGTGTTAACGAATTTAAAAACCTGCTATTTTTCTTTTTCTTTTCTTTTCTTTTCTTTTTTTTCCTTTAAGTTTTTCATTTTGTTAACTTGGAATAAAATTATTTTGTGATAGCCTGATTGTTTAACACTGAACCATTATAAAGTCTAAATATATCAAACTTGATACGGGCTAGGGAGGATAAGTTGCCACAAAATGGATTGTGAATAGTAATCTTCTGTTTCTTTGTTCTTTTTAAGTACATATCACAATTGGAATATAAATTAGATTAATAACAGTTGACTGACATTTCTTGACTTGGGTCACAGCCAGGAAATCTGAAATACATGGAATGATGTCAGTTCAAAAGAAAAAAAATATAAATAAATTAACAAAAATCAGACTAGAATTAGTGGGATTCTTTAATTTCAGACTAGTTTATCTTGCATCTTATACTGTTGTCTTGAGAATTGCGAAAAAAAAAAAAAAAAAAAATCATATTTGATGACAGTTAAATAAACAGCATAGATTTCGGAAAATAAAGCCATAACCTCTGTTAAGAAGACTACTTTCATGATCATGTTTCACCCAAGAAAGTTGAGCAAATTACAAATAATATTAGTGAATATATCCTAAAATTGGAATGATAAACTACTCAATTTCTGTATGCTTTTATTTATTTATTTTTTTAAAGATGTCTGACTTTTGGATGTTATTATTGTTCACAACCAAAGTATAAAAGCTTATTTGGAATTTAATTTCTTCCGTTTTGTAAATATAAATTACAATGAACTATACATGCCCAACGTTGGTATTGAAACACAAAAGTTACGTCCTTTCTTTAGTCAAATCAGATCCTTGTTTGTCCTGCCAGGGATTTAATTATCTTTGCTGATTTAATGAAGCAAAATAATTAATAATAATAATTAAGGATATATAAGTGCTCTATATCAGAATGATGGTTGGTAATTGAATGACAAAGTGGGAAAAATTCTGTTTTTGGTTTCTTCCTTCAAAAGGACTTCTTCAGACTAAATGTTATTGATGGAATCACACACGCACACATTATATATAAATTATAACATAAGTATGTTATAGCATCACTACAAAAATAGCCTTTTGTTTCAACATGTATTTTACTTGCAACACCATCACTTGACAAGACACCAAAAGTGTTGAGACAAAATAGCTATCTTTGTAGTGATGTTATAACATATTTGTTATAATTTTTAAATAAATATTATTGCTCTACTTTGTATTGAGCACTTTTAAAAAAAAAAATAGTGGTTTTGGCTACTGGAATTTTATTCAATCTATACCAACCTTGTATTCGGAGATATATATATATAGGCACTGAAAGAAAATGCAACAAATGTTGGTTATAATTATACATTGGGAGAAATGCTAAGGAGGCACAGAGATTTATTTTTCGTTTTAATTTTTAATTTCTGTTGTCCAATGAATCTAGATTCACAACCTAGCTGACCTCATTTAACTCCTTACTACTTTTGTTTTTAAATATCCCACCACAATGTAGGAGATATATATATATAAAATCAATGGCAACAGGAAATTAAATGAGGTTGCTTAGGCTGTGCATTGGGACATCAAAAATTTAGTTAAGTGTCCCTACATCTGCAGCATTTCTCATGATGGAATAATTATAACCAATATTCTATATGTTACTTTATATTCTCCCTACATATGCACACATGCAATCTCAATATTGCAAGAACAAAAATGTATAAATTTTTTTTTCTCCCTATTTTGTCATTGAATTAGACACCATTAGTTTTAATGTATAAGGTTTAAATATCATATCCCCTAATGTTTTGATTGATGGAATATATATATAATTGCTGTGACTCAAGGGAGTCATTAGCAGGAGTGTGTAGATGGTGAATTAATGACTTATAAAACTGTAAGTACATAATTCTACTATCTTCAAGTTGCTGTGTTTAGTAGCTAGTATCAGGAGTATGGTGGTCTTTCTTTTTTCTTTTTTTTTGTAATTTCTGGTTTCAGAACAATTGCTGCTTAATTACACTCATTATATATATAAATAAATAAATGTGTGTGGCTAGAAGAAATAAACTCATGATTTTAAAACTTGTACTGAAATTCCGGAACCAACACAGGAACTAATTTGTTAAAGTGTTAACGAATTTAAAAACCTGCTATTTTTCTTTTTCTTTTCTTTTTCTTTTCTTTTTTTTCCTTTAAGTTTTTCATTTTTTCATACATGAAGGACAATCCAGGTGTTTGAGAATACACCTTCAGTGGCTCATAAATAAAAGACAATTTCTGGGATAAGGAGTTAATATTATTTACACGATGGGAAGAATAATCCAAGTGTAAATAAAATAAAAGACAATCTAAAAGAAATTTATTTCTCTTTTATATGTATGAAAAGCATTTACATACTAGCTTCCAATCTGAAACCAGAAAGAGAAAAGCCTACCATGCTTTAGATACAAACTGCTAAACACAGCAACTCAAAAACAGGCTGCTTCTTGAAAGTGACCAAGGTCACAATTTTTATATATAAAGAAAAATTCCATCAATAAAAACATTACTCTTCAGCTTAGCAAGACCATCAGGACAGACCATCTGATGAAAATAACATTATAATAATGACCATTGCTTTCTCAGTTTACTCTGGTACAAGACCAATGATAATGGAGCACTTAAATTTATATGAATGCTCTATGATAGGTGCCTATTTAGAAGGCTACAAGTGTGAAGTATTCAGTGAGAATTGAACTCACTACAACTGGAATGATCTGTGAGACTAGCTTGCTAACCACAGCTGTTCAAATAGTATAAAACTATCTTCTTTCTCCCTGTATGTTTTTATAAAGCTTTACTAGAAATATAAAAATGGCCACTGAGGTCAATGCCAACAGTCTGTTTCATGTTACAACACAGTCTTCAAGCATGAAATGGACTGTCACCACTTTTTATATTTCCATTTGTGCTATTTCTGATATTGAGCACTTTTACCCAGAAATATAGCATACCTTAAAACTATTTATAATGACAGATATGAAATAGCTGAACAAAGTATGAAAACCAGTTGGATATTTTAAATTTTTTGTTGCCAACACTTTCTTCATTAAGAACATCATTAGAACAGTAAAAAAAAATTGTCAACATGGCATCCTTGCTACTTAGAAAATGCTGTAGTTAATTTGAATATTTAACAGTTAATAAAATAAACATCTGTGAACTATCAATGAGATTTGTATATAGAAAAAAAGTTAAATATAGTGATTTGATACAAGAAAAATGGTAAGTTACAGTAAGAAAAATAAACTGCGTATATCTAAAGAAAATAATGAATATATGTAATTGAGGTTATAATTTATGATAATATCTACGTGCAAAAATTTAAAACATTCAACTAGGTTTTATATGTTCCATATAAATTAAATATTATGCATCTTAAAAACTGTCAAAAATGATTTTGGTTCTTTTGGATTTTATATATATATATATATATATATATAAAAAAAAAAAAAACTACTCCTAGATAATAAACAAGTTAATTGGCAATAATTTTGTTCAACTTTGAACTAAAATAAACAAATAATTCTTTTTCTGGTTGCTGATCTACTTTCTTAGTACACATCTGATAAATTATGACTCATAATTTTTTTTTTTTTGTTATTCTCTCTTCCATTTTGGCATTCCATTTCTAGGAATTTGAAAAGGGCATCTCGGTAGTGAGAGTTGCAGTCAGCTTCATAAATAACTCATTTACAAAAAGATTAATACCAACAGTAATGATTAAACACCAATTAACCATTCTTTGGATATATTATTATCATTCCAACAGGCTTTGGTTATTACCACAATATTTCAGCTGATTGATTTCTTGCTCAGCAGGGAAGGAATTGGAATGCAATCCTGTGTATAAATATGGAATCACCTTGCTGAGAATGGAATTGTTTGTGTAACTTACCCCTTGCTAAGGAGGAGTTGACTTTGTTGGTACATTAACCACTATTTATTAAGGAATCCATTGCATATGCAATACTTAAAGACGACATCAGCCAAAAATGTTGTTGTAACAGGAAAATAAAAATGAATATATATATATATATATAAAATTGTGTGTGGCCAAAAATAAGTAGTCAAAAGCTATAAAAACTAAACAATCAGGCTATCAAAAATGATTTCATCAACATACATTCTGAGCCTTTGTATACAGCTCAAAAATTACCTTAGAAATCCAGGTTGCCAATTGCCAAATACACCAATTTTAAAAAAATGTGAAAATCCATTTTAAACAATTTTTTTCATTATGAGCTTGTTTTTGAATGTAGCTCACAAATGATGATCTTAGCCACTCAAGGCAGACAACTCTTCTCATTTTTTTCCCCCCTCTTCCATTGCTCAATATTTTATGAAACACACCCATCATCAAGTGGACATGAAGATCATCTCATTCAAAACAAGCAATTTTTTTTTTTTTTTTCAACAACATTTGTCTCCCTTGCCAGTTATAATAGTAATTTGAAAAACGTGTCTTTCCGGTGTATATTTGTTAAAATCCCTCATTCTCCAATGAGGATCCTGTCAATGAAGGCAAACGCTTTTACATCCAACATTTATTCCCCCTCCCTACTTTTTTTTCTTTCTGGATAATAGAACCTTGAACAGTACTTGTCTCATGTATATAGGTATGTATGCCTCTCACAAACGTTTACCCATCAGAACCAAGATCTGGTCACTCATTAGAAAAGAAAAAAACATTTCATGTCCGAGATTTTTTTTTTGTTTTTCCTCATGCAAAACGATGGTCGTGTTCAATTTTTAAATTTAAGATTACACCTATATTGCTAATTTTATGAAGGAAAAGGCTTGCATGTTTGCAAATAGGGGAAAGGAGAGAAAACAACCCTGTATAATTGCATCTCTTCATGTTGTCAAGAACATTTTCTGATAAGGAATGAAAGCAGCTTAATATATATTAGAAAAAAAAAATATATATATACCTGCCAGTAGGTAATTAATGTTTGACTGAATAACAAATTCTACAAAACTGACTGTTTCTGACTGATGACCAGTGTTCTTTTTTTTTTTTTTTTTTTTTCCCATTTTTCTAATTAACCAATAAACTCTTTACACTTTGTTTCTTTAAGCACCAAAATTCATATTGTGTCCAATAAACTTTTATAACATTTCACTTCTTAAAATACATTTGACTTTTTTTTTTTTTTTCTTTCTTACACCACTGATGATGATTCATGTGAGTCAGTAGATTGGACACAATACAAATTGGCTATTTTATATATCAACAACATCATCATTTGTGAAATACTTAGATATATAAAATATAGACATAATAGGTCTATATTTTGTAATATATTTTACATATCTATCTGTTTGAGCAATATATAAAATTACCCCAAATCCTGCTCTAATTCACATGTCTGACCTGGATGTAAGTAAGCATGAGAGCAACATCTATCAGGCCTACATTCTGTTGCTTGAACAGCACAGTAAAATTAACTAGCCATTATTATGTTTGGCAGAGTGCACATGTACTACATTAAGTGCCATTTCAAATATAAATAATAATAATTCTATCATTCGGTTTTTTTTTTTTATTTAAGAGTACTAAGCTTATATACCATAACTAATATTGTAATTCTGGAAGATAACATAATTTAGGCAAGTGTCATCTGTTAACTTATCTTATGACTAATATATATATATATATATATGCACACACGTGATTTTATTATATTACTATTATCTTACAGTGTTACCAATCATCTGTTGGGAATATATTATCCATAAGTATGTCATCTCTAATCATCCATACTTCAGTTGTTCCATGTCTTCCATAACATAACAAATTTATATATATATATATATATAAATATATATATATATATACACACACTCTTATAAATGATGAAAATAACTTCAGTAATGCTGTTTGGAGGATTTATGTAAAAAATATTTAATCAGTTTAGTCTGTAGAGCACTCATTACCCTCAAAGACACTGATTTCTGTATGATATGAGATAAATATTGAAGTTTTTTTTTCCCTTTTATTGATTAAAGCATATTTAGGTTTTATTTTTTATCTAAATTATAAATACTTGAAAAACTAATTACTATACACTTTTAGGTTTAGATCTGTATAGCTTGATTTAAAAAGAAAAACTTTTACGTAAATGTTTATGAGGTTGGATCATTTTTAGGCTAGTTAAATTTTAAGTGGATTCAAAATAAGATTTGTCTCCCTTTGTTATTTGGGTCTGTTTATCGACATTTACGTATATAGATTTGCTTTTGGGTGTTAGACTTTTCAGAGTTTACACTGACCCTAGGCAAAAGTGCTAACCAAGATTGTCAATTTTTATTTTTTAAAGGGTACAATGCCTTTCTCACTACCTCTGAAATATTTCTTTGGCACAACTATCAATTTCAGTTTAATAAAGGCAACAATGATTACTTTTGTTCTAGAAAATTTGCTTCAGATTTACAAATCTGAATTGGAATGGCAGAAAGCATTGTAGGAACTTCCCTCTTGTTTTTACTGCATCATGGACTTATTTCATCAACAATCACCATTAACAGTAGCTAGTGAGATTTCATATATTGTTTTTCTTTATGACACAAAGGGGAAGTAAAAGCCTAAAATTAATTAGGACATACAGGAATACTTACTACTAACTTCCAAATCTTGGTTGCATACAAGGTTTAAAAATCACTTATTTTATAAAGTGTCTGCTGCAGAATAATAAGCAAACAGCTTTATTTTGTTGATAACTCTTTGTGGAAATTGCAACTGATGCAAAAACGAGAAGCAAAGTTACTTGTTGGGGAGTGAGACAGTGTTACATTCTATATCAAATGTCGTGTAGAGAAAATGTCTCAAGGAAGCTCTACGTAAGGGGAAAAGACCAGTCATCACAAAAGACATTTATTTTCTCAATAAGAGCTAATTTTCTATGAGGTTGACGATACAAGCATGACTTATATCCCTCACTGTGAGCGTGCGTTTGTGAAACTGCATCAGCAAAGTTCACAAAATCTGCAAATTTGATTATTACTTGCATTCAAGAGTTGTCTCCCTTAATAATATGTATGCTTTCGTTAAGTGGGGAAACATAATGCAATAACAGAACCACTACTTCCTTTCTTGTTCCACTTAATGTTACTGCATTTTTTTTTAAGCAATGTACTGAATATGTGTGGCAAAAGATTTCACAAATCCAAGATGTCTGCCTACAATATAAACTTGACATAATAATGTTACTATTTAAGGAGGTTAATGATAACTGAACTTAAGTAAAATCCATGTATACTGCTGATCAAACCTGATGAAAATTGCATGGTTTTTACTTAGTACACTAGCTTCATATGAACTATAGACATAAAAAAAATAAAAACTATGGTTCATTTAATTCTGTTAACTCCATCAGCAAGATGCTGGGTTATATAAGGTGGGGGGTCAGGTTTACATGTGAAAAGATTAGCATTGTTTATTATCTGGGACAACCTAACTTAATTCTTTCTGTCTTACTGAGGTTGAAATTGTGTTTGGGGCTTTTGCCCAGCTGGAACTCCACCCCGGTGACATCGGGAACCCCCTGGGCCAGCCGTAGTTGTTCTCCCAGTGTGAGCTCATTTGATGGAGGTACGACGACGGCATTTGCATGGGGGGGTTTGTTGCCAGATGGGCTTGTGGCTGCTGCACTGCCCGCGGGGATAGAGGTGCAGTGTGAGATGAATGGGATGAAGGCTCTCTCTGGTGCTTGTCAGGATTGGTGCTATTGTTGGCAGTAGGGCTATTGGTGGTATTGGTTGGGGTTGTGGCAGCTGCCCGAGGGTGGGGGTCTGTTTTATGATTTAAATTTGGCGTAGATGATGTAGTGTTGGTGTCCTGTGGTTGGGGTCGCTGATATGGCTTACCCGATGTTGAGGACCCAGAGGCAGACGATGTATTTTCATACCCAAATGAGGGTAATTTTTCATTTCCTCCACTACCTCCACCCCCAAGGCTGGAAGTAGACTCATGTGCCCGTAGTTCGTGAGTTTTGAGGTCAGCCTGATGCGTAAACGACTTCCGACAAATAGCACAATGATACAAAGTCGTGGTCGTAACAGAACCAGTGGCTACTGAACGAGGAGGCATAGGCTCCCCTGAATTCTCGGACATTACGGAAGTAGGAACAACCACTTCACCTACATGGGTTTTCCCATGGTTGACCAGCGTGGTCTGATGTGTGAACGCCTTGTGACAGATATTACACCGGTACGGTTTTTCTCCTGTGTGTGTCCTCTCGTGATTCTTGAGTGTGGTTTGATGGGCAAAGGTTTTCAAGCAGGTTGTACAGTGATAAGGTTTTTCTCCTGTGTGAATACGCTCGTGATTGACCAAGGATGTCTGATGTGCAAACGACTTTAAACATATCGGACATTTGTAGGCCTTCTCACTTGAGTGCGTTTGTTCGTGGTTCTTCAGCGTGGTCTGGTGAGTGAAAGTCTTCTCGCACATGGAACACTTAAAAAGTCGTTCCCCGGTGTGAATACGCTCGTGTATGGTCAGCGTTGTTTGGTGGGAAAAAATCTTCTCGCAAACCGTGCACTTATACGGCTTCTCCCCGGTGTGCACTCGTTGATGGTTGATCAGCGTCGTCTGGTGGGCAAATGTCTTCAAACACGTTGGACAGTGGTAAGTCTTCTCACCCGTGTGAATGCGCTGGTGGTTAATAAGTGTTGTCTGATGGGCAAATGCTTTCATACATATAGAACATTTGAATGGTTTCTCTCCAGTATGTGTACGTGCATGGTTTATCAATGTGGTTTGGTGAGCAAAGTTCTTATTACAAATTGAACACCTGTAGGGTTTTTCCCCTGTGTGGATACGCTGGTGATTTACCAATGTAGTTTGGTGAGCAAATGCCTTCTGACAGATAGTACAATGATACGGCTTGGCACCAGTATGGATCCGCTCGTGGTTCTGCAGTATTGTTTGATGACTGAATGAGCGCTGGCACACCGAACACTTGAACGGTTTCTCACCGGTGTGAACACGTTCATGAATCCGCAAGTAGTCACGTTGGCTGAAAGCTTTATTGCAATACTCACAGCTGAAATGTGTCTGTGATTGGCCGGATGCAGATGCACGCTCATGGTTTGTGAGATTTGCCATCCGGGAAAAACCCTTTCGACAAATCTCACACCGGAATGGCTTCTTGTTCATGCTACTGCTATGGAAGAACATCGGCCTGTGAAAATGAGGGGAACTGCCCCCCATAAATGTGATACTGTTCGTGCCAGCAATACTCACTGGTGAGCTTGTAGTCGTTGTCGTGGCTGTCGTGACAGCATCTGGTTCTGCAGAAGCCTCCGTGACTTCTGTCTCCGGATCAGGATTTGCTTGTGGGAAGGCTTTACCTCCATTGAAGTCGAAAGTGCCGAAATATTGTTTTCCAGCTGGAGTGTACACTGATTGCACAGAATACATGATGAAACATAAAAACTATTCTTAATAGTTAACAATGCGCGACAAGGAACTATATTTACCTGACGTATTTAATTTAACATATGTCAAGTCAAATCTTGATAGAACATATGTAGTTATTGTTCTAGTAAAATGATACGGGTATCAATTCAAGGGGAAACTACTCTAGTATATTCGAGTTGCATCCCCTTGGTGAGTTTCCCCCACCTTCGTGTTGGGACTTTTGTTTTGCTTATGTAAAATTCGTTGCTTAGATTTTTTCTTCTTGTACTTATTTTTTAACTCTGTGACATTTTTCATTCGGGAATATATTCTACTTATCTTTGTACACGAGAAAACTGGAAAGGTTTTAACATATATTGTTAACTGCATCAGTAATAATTCTGCACATTTTTGTAATTAGAGACCATTGTAAATTGTAGATATTTTTTTTTTTCTCACCTGTAATTTGCTTAATATATTTATTGCTAACATGAGATTAGATAGAGATTTTTCTTGTAAAGATGCAAAGAATTTTTTCTTTTTTGTGAAAAGGTTAATCCCTCTCAATTTGCATTTGTCAGAAATTTACAGGTGTTCAACATGTTTTTTTTTTTTCCTTTTCTTCTTTTTCCTTTGGCTCATTTGAAAGAACCAGAAGATATCCTAGGATATCATACTTCAATCCAAAAGTAATTCTTTATGATTATGATGAGATTCTTTTCTTTCTTTCTTTCTTTCCCTTTAATCTATTTTGTTACACAAAGAATCCCGTTCCTCATTTCCATCTTAAAGGATGTTTGGTCATTGAAGGAAAGAATAGCATTTATATCTCCATTGAAGCATATCTGAAAAACAGTAAACAAGAAATTATCTTAATTTATTGAAATCACAAATAGAAAGCAAATCATAATATCTAAAGATATGATTATTAATATATTAAAATAGATTTAAAGTGTCTGAATTTCTGAAGGATGTGCAGGTAATATAATGGTTGTTTGAATTCTGGCTTATACTTATAAGTAACTGTTGTACTTATTCTTATTATTAACCCAGCAGCGATTAAGTCAAAATGGGCAAAGAGAAGGTAAAATATATAACAAAGAGAACAGGAATAATTGAAATATTGAATTAGGAAAGTATTTAAGACATTGAAAAAAAACCACAAGTACATTTACTATCTGTCAATATAATCAAAAATTATTTTGATAAACTTTTTCAAAAAAGTCTAAAGTTCTGGGATTGACAGCTGAAAGGAAGAGAAGTGTTCCACTAATTCTCACTGGAAAACAAAGAATATTTTCTTATCGTTCAAACAATTTTGCAGGAGTTTAATTTTTAACAGATATTTTCTTTATATTTTATATTGGCTTTTAGGAAAATATTTATTGAAACTTATGTTATCAAGTCTAAGACATTCAGCTTCAAGTGAGAAAAGGTCAAGGCTTTTTAAGTTTGTTGGAGTAAGGCATATTTTTAATTTAAAGTAGGTATCTCCAATAATTCGGTATACCTAAGGTTTAACTGAATTTTCATAAAGAAAAAAAAATCTTTCATTTTAGCTTTAATTGAAAGGTAAAGGATTTAATTTACTATTTCCAGTAAGCAAAATACTCTGTATCTACTGGTTGGAGTTGATTCATTTTTTGTGGGTGAAAAAAATCTTCCAAAAATAAAATATACTTTTCTGAAACTTTATTAGCTGATTTAAAATAAATATTATTTACTTTAAGTTGAAAATAACAGAGAAATGGATTTTTAAAACAAACAAACAGTAGCATGATTAAATGAGGTGTTGACAAACACCTCATAAATCACTTCACTTTTGTTGAAAGTGCTAAGTTCTCACCTGTAGAACTCTTTGCTTCTTGCTTTCCTGTCAACTAATTTGAAAAATTTAAATGCCATGTCTATCATGATCTTCTGTTTCCTTGAATCCTGTTATTTTCATTGTCCTTTTTCTTGAGCAATTCACTCCCAGTAACCCCTTGCATCTTAGTGGCTTTATCACCTTATTTGGGATGAAATGATTAAAAACAAAGCTATGGGTTAAATAGCAGGGCTGACTGGGCTCTCTTGCTTTGAAGGGGCAACCAGCCTGAAGTAGTATGGACTGTCAGGTTATCTTGCCTTTGACACATCACTGCTGTTGTGTAGTGTCTGATCAATCCTATGAATTATAGGACACATAATGAAATGAATTTCTAAGACAAAGCATTTTAATTATTTATTTCTGACCCAGGCTTTATTTATATATATATATATATATATATATATATATATATATATATATATATATATATATATAAAAATTTCATTCCAAGCAAGTTAATAAAGCCACTATGATGCAAGTGTGTGTGTGTGTGTGTGAGACAGAAAAGAACAGGAATCAACATGGCCTGAAAATATTCTCTCTCAATGTTAAAGCCACCATAACCCACCCCATGTAACAGTCAGTTAAGTGCCACACATGATACATGTTTCCTCAATTCATGACCGACTAGGTAGATTTTCCCATAATAGTTTGCTGTTTGTTTCTACAGTAAACTGGTTGCCAACCAAACTATCAGATCCAGTCTATCCTGTTCAACCCATAGAGGGGGAAAGGAGATGGATTCGTTCCTTTCCCAATGGTATTTGCATGTAAGTGAAGGCAATGAACTTGAATGGATTTCGAACTCAGTTTTTTTGATTTCTCATTCAGAGCTGACGTCATTGCAAATAATAATAGTAAGACTTTGAGAGCCAAGATTTATAGGATGGATTTGAGCAGCTTGAATGCTGAAGTGTTAAGAAGACACAATAAGATAACAATTGACATTGCCTTTAAATTTTTGAAGATCAGAGTTGACTGGAAAGCAAGAGGAGATAGTTTAATAAAACAGACAATCCCATTTTGAATAAGTAGATCACGTGAGTAAATATTATCGAGCGAGTACTCTTGCGTTATTTGAAGGCATCTGACACCAGTCTTGTCCAACGGCATTACTATAGTTGTATCTGCAATTACAAAATCTCTACTACAATGAGCATCACAAAAGTGACAACAAGTATTTGTTAACATCACAAAAGATACCAAAGAGAAAATCTCATCAGAATAATTACAAAGAAAATATTTATAGAAAAGGTACAGGGAAACTGTTACAGTGATGGGGAAAGTGACTAAAGCAGAGATGTCAGGTCAGGACCAATAACATTGCAAATTATTCTTTAAATACATGGCAGAAGCACCAAACCAGATCTGGCAGCAATATTCAAAGCATGAACGAATGGTAGACTTATGTGCAAGATAGATTCTGTCAAGAAAATTTGTCTAGCATTAATCCAATATAATCTTTCCATTGCATGTCAGCAGAAAAAGGGGTAACCAGAGAAGATGGAATGAGTCATTCTCTTGGAGGTTAGCATCAGCCAAAAAAAAAAAAAAAAAAAAATTGCTGCTTGCTTAATGAGCCAAGAGATAATTGTGGTAAACAGCAATGAAAGTAAGATGAAAGACAAAGTCTAGTCAAAAATTAATAATGACAATGCTTAAGAAGACATGTACATTACTACAATATGATGCAGAAGTAGCAATCAGATATTTGTTGTTTAGCTTTCATAAACTAATGGGAAAAGATGCCTATTCATGTCAGACAGGCTCCCAACGATAATGGATATAAAATCAAATCTTATCAAAACCTTTTCTTTATTTCTGCTCCTTAATAATCATCGTGGAATATAAATTAGAATTTCACTTTATTTCTTGAAAGCAAAAATGTCACACTCACAGACCCATTGGTAGTTGTTTTTTTATTTTTTTGGAGGGGGGGGGTGTCATGTATTTTTTTTTCCTTTTTTATATATCTAAAAATGCTTTCTTCTCAACTGACAAAAAGATTACAACAAATCACACACCTAAAAAGGGTTAATAATAATGAATGATACATCAAAGCAGTCATAGGTCAGCTTCAGTCGAGAGTATAGAGTCATTGTGAACTCTCGGATCTTGTTAATGTTATGCCAGGGCTACGGTTTTGTATTGAATTTTATTGTCTTTCTTCTAAACTGATTGCCAACCATGGTTAGCATGCCAAACTATAACTAGAGAAAAAAATGGAGTCATACCATTTGCAAGGGTATTTGATTGAAGGTGAATGTTACAAACTTGGTCCACCAATGTCTTATTCCAGGCCACTCTGAAAAATAGCAGGGTAGACTGGATGTCCTAGTATAGATTATTTAACTATGTGTTACCCTTATGGCTCCTTTAACACCGACAAGTTGAATTTTTAGATTCGCTAAAAAGTAAGCATAGATGATGAAAAAATGCCTCAAACTTAAGTCTTATTGTCAAAATCTTTGTTATTATTAAAAGGACAAAAGGATTTTTTGATTATTTAATTATATCTTTTAATCCTTTTGGGGGGGGGCATCAGCAGGTGACCATAAATTAGTACGGGAAATTTTAACATCTTTTTTGTGGTGAAAAACATGTGGATTTGGAAATTCTGGCAAAAATCAAATAATTGGATTTTAACAAAAAAACTTTCAGGACTTTTTCACAAATAAATGAAATTATGTTAGAAATGTTTCATTTTTAGAAAATTTTGGTAAAAATTTTTTTTTTTTTTTTTTTTTTACTACATCTTTTATCCTCTTACTTGATTTTGTGAAATTTCAAGAAATTCATTTTTATATGGCTTATTGTTATAGCACAAGTTCTTGGAGAATTTAAATGCTTAATTGTTTCTTGTAAAAACAAGATCCACCAGTTACAGAAAAATTGCTCTGAATCATAAAATTAAAAAAAAAAAAAAAAGGAATAAAACCATTATTTAATTAGAAAAGCTTTTAATTACTTTTATGAATAAGATATATATTATGGACACTATTATCTTAAGAAAAAAAAAATGATTTTATAAAAATTATTTTAATTAGATTAATTTATAAAATGTTAAATCTTTTAAAATTCTGTATTAAATCATAGTGGTTAGGTGGTATTGTTATTAAGAAAAAACAATATTTACTAATCATAAATGGAAAAGCTTACTATAATTTAGCAAATCCCAGTATTTCAAAAAGAATTTTTTGTGGTGTGTATAAATGTGGCGATTTTTGTAAATACGGACATCCATATATAACATTATCAGAAAATAAGAGCAGTTTTCCATAGTTTTGCAAAGGCAACTGGTAAGAGAGATAGGATGATAATTATTTGGGTTCAAGGCATCCTTGCCTGATTTAGGAACTGGGATAATTACAGCTTCCTATGCACCGTGTTATTAAATATGTCCAACAATACTAAAAGGGATGTCTTTGGTAGATGTTTCAAAGAATGCTAATGTCTATCTGGTCCAGTAGCAGTGTCGTGACACTAAGGGACTTTTTTTAATTCATTAATGCTAAATGGTATATTGTAATTTTCTTTGTCAAAAGCATTATTTAGATTTTGTTTTTCAGCCTTGGATATAAACTTTTGGAATATAGGAAAGTAATGTTTTATTGATGAATTACTAACAGAAAAAATTAAAAATACATTAGCAATCTAGAATTCTCAAAATGTGTGTGTGTGTGTGATCAGATGTTTATGCATTTCCATAATTTTCATCTGATTTCGATAAATTTTTTTTTTTTTATAGATAATTCTTCAGTGCCGGTTTTGAGTCCAAATTGTTGGCAACAATGGCTCTCCACTACTTCCTGTCTATTATAACTCACAGCAAAGTTTTACTATATATCTTTCATAAAAACTTTAATAAAAATAAATAGCTTAAATTATTACAATAATATTATTTATTATTATTATGCAGTTTCCTTTTCAGGGCCACTCCCCACCATTCAAATTGTTACCCCCCACCATTTGGGGATGTGCCTCAGTTGCACCCAATTGTTGTTACTAATATTGATTTTCAGGTGGGCAGACTTTAAACTTAAACTGCTCCAATTGAATGGCAAAAATTCCCAGTAATGAAAGACCCGGTCAAAGACGGGTTATGCTGCTAAGTATCTATTATTTCTGTACACTTTTCTCCATTGTATTTATGGTGAGAAAAATGAATGGAAAAACCAATATCTCACACTCTTTCTTCACTGGTGTATTAGTACCAAGTTTTGATACATATTTTTTTTTTTTTTTGGTTTTAATGATGTGTCATGCCTTTTGGGTTTGTTGATAGTTCTGTAGTTTAATTGCTGTTGGTTGAAGTTGAAACTTTTTAAAATGTTTCTTTTCAGCATTTAATGGCTTCCTTGCATTCAGTTGTACCCCAAGGTTTATGTTTGACTTGTGATTTGGATGAAGATTTATGGATTGTTTGTCTTGGATTGCTAAACTTGTGAAACAGGTCAGTGGGTTTTATTCTTTGAGTATTTAATTGATGATTAAAGATTGACAGAGGTTTGCAAATGTCTGCCACTTTGCCTTTGGATTTGTCATTTAGGGCTTCTCTTCTTTAGTATTGGTTTATTGGAGTCAATTAAAACAGGAAAGTGGACTCTCCATTGAAAATCCATGAAGGTTGAGGAGGAGCTTATTGATAGATCTATGGCTGACATCGAGTGGTGGTATGTTTAGGATTTGTCATCTTATAAATATAAACCATAAGTCTGTATTAGATTTTCAATATAATCAATTGGGTTGGAGTTTTGCAATTTCAAAGTCTCCAATCAATAAAAAAAGGAATAGGTAATTAATTTTGGTTTGGTTGATTTTGTGGAGGCATGGTGGAGCAATGGATAGCAGCTTGGATTGTGGAGTCAGAGAGCCGAGTTCAAATTCCAGTCATATCACCAGATTCGCTTATGTGCTAATACCCTTGGGAAAGGTTATGAATTCTCTTCTCTCCCCCAGCTATGGGTAAATAGCAGGACAGACCGGGTTCTATAGCCTTGGATGGCAACTGGTCTACCACAGAAAGAAATAGCAACCTATTGCAGGGGGGAAAAAAAAAAATCTGCCTTGTCAGTCATGTGTCGAAATATACATAATACCTAAGTGTGTATGATGCATGGAACATAATTGACCGACTGATTTTGTTTAGTGGCATATCAATCTCTGTTAATGCTGAAATCTAAATATTTTCTACACAATTTTATACTTTCAGCATTAACATGTTCTCTTTTAGATACTACTATTGATTATCTACAAAATATATAAGTGTTAGGTTTTGGTATAAACTTATTTCTTTAAGGTAGGACATCATGTTGACAGTTTCAGTATTTTGAAATAGTTTTCTCATGTTGGTCTCCTTGTAGTATTTATGTCTTACATGTGCTAAGTGAATGTGTATTCAGTTAAAATATTTCACCATGATTGTGGTTTGCAACATTACCTCAGCCTCCATTCACCTGGGCACCAGTCTAATTGTGCAACGCTTGTTATTTGCATTGTCAGTCCAGTGCTTCTGTCATTTCTGTTGAATTGTTTTATTTCATTTTTCAGGTCCATATAAAGGATCATGAAACTATTATGAAAGGGTTTCATTTTGGACAGAATCTTCTTGGTTATTTCCTATGTGGCTTGGGATCCAGCAAATTCATCAGCAGTGAGTTGTCAAATTTTTTTATTTTTGTTTCTAGAGATGAAATTGAGTGCTAAGTCCATTTCAATTTTCAATGCAGAGATTTATGAAGTTTTTGGCAGATAATTATTTTTTATTATCATGTTTCATTTTTGTATTTTGATCCAGCTATGAAGATTATATATATATATATATATATAGACACGAAAGTGTCTGGGATAATTGGTTTTGATTTTTTTTCTAATTCCTCTTGGAATATAAGTGGATGTATACTTGTTTTAGATTTGTTTTTGGTATTCTTATGGTCCAAGGTGGTATTTTGGTATTTATAGATTCTAGATAAACATACTTCTGCTTCTTGAATGATGGATTCCATCCAAAAGTTTTTATGACTTTCTCTTTCTGAATTTTGGATTGAATGTGATATTGTATGAAGGGTTTGAGGGCTTATTTGTTCCATTTAAGTTTTGGTGAAGGTTTATTTACTTTTAAATATAAAGCTTTTACAGGAGATGTTACATATTAATTTTGGTTTGTCCTAATAGCATATGGTTAATATATAATGAAGAGAGGTTTTAATAGCTATGACTTGTAAGTTTGTGTTCAAGCGTGATATATAGAACCAGTGTAGAATGAAAAACTGTATGTAGTCCTGGTGCTGCACATATCTATGCAACCATTGAAAAGATTGTGTATTTCCCAGTGGCAATGATCTTGACTGCAGTCAATTATATAATTACATAAATGAATAATAAGTGGCACAATTTCTTCAGACTGATAAAAGGATTAAATAAACTTAAGAGTTAAAATTCATCACCTAAATGTATTGGTTCTTTAACCAATGCTTTGTTAAAGAACAAATAAAGATACATTATTTACATTATTCAGACTATTGTCCTCATCTTTGTCACTGGTAAAATACACAGATGTTTTCAATGACACATTGCACAGTGGGTAAAGGTGTTGGTTAGATCCAGTGACGGGACCCAAAGAGTGTGAGTTAAGTTAAGGCAGTGGAGAAAATTGATAACTGACATCCATTAGACGTGGAACTAGAACAGTGAGCGAAATAAAGGGTTCAGTTCGACATTCCAACCACCTGAAGAAGGCTGGAGTGTACAACGGCCAAAACATTGTAATAAATATGGCGACAAAGATGAGGACAATAATCCGAATAATCTAAATAATGTACATAATACCTCATCTCAGAAATATAGACAGAAACAAATCAAGATCTTTGACAATTTTTCTGAAAACTTCACATGGAGTCATTTTACTTGCAATAAATATCCAAGTTCAAAATTGAAGAAAGTCGACATAAGATCACTTCATGTTTAGCATAAAAAATAGGGTTATTTAATAAGTTTTCTTCATTCATACATAAGATATGTTAAACACATTCCTTTTAGTTATTCAGAGGAAAGTCTCAGTCACTTTCAGATTTGGTCATTAATAGAGAAAAGAGACTTAATAGAAAGGATGCGGAGAATACGATGGACTAAATATGTGAGTAATGACAAAATCTCAGAGGAAATGGAACCAAAAAAAGAAAAAGAAAAGAGGACATCAGAAAAAGACAATTGAAATTTCCGGGGCATATAATAATATTTGACACTCATAGGACATTAAAATGGCAAAAAGGGACAGAGGGAAGTAGTGCATAACCTTCCTAATAAGCTTGTGCAACTGGTTGGCAGAACAG
>CAHIKZ030004539.1:2295000-2355000 GCA_903632075.3 Acanthosepion pharaonis
TTATAATACCCAGAAATTCATACACAAATGTCCTCAAGGACACATGGCACAGTGGATAAAGGCATTGATTAGATCCTGTGACAGGACCCAAAGAGCATGAGTTCAATACCGGGTTAAGGCAGTGGAGAACTTGGAGAGGGGAATTAACAGGAGATAACTGACATCCATTAGACATGGCATGTGGAACTAGAACAGTCTACCCCAGTGAGTGAAATAAATGGTTCAGTTCAACATTCCAACCACCTGAAGAAGACTGAAATGTAATAAATATGGCGACACAATAGTTCAAATAATGTAAATATATTTTTCTAAAGTTTGTCCAATACAAGAATCTCTCATGGTAGAGGGTTACTGAATGAAGAGTGTAACATGAATGTAATAGGAGGATAGACAGAAATTAATGATTGATGTGAATAAGTTTGAAGGTTTTCAGAAAGCATCCATGCTGGAGTTTTCCCCCAGAGCAGCAGCAGTTCTTGGGAGAAAATGCAGTCAAAATAGAATATGGAATGTGGTTGATTCAACTTTATGGATATAGTATGACAAGTTCTAGCTGTAAAGGTCTGAACTGGTAGAACTAAAGTGTGAACATTTAGATAGAGTGTCAATAGGCTTGCAAACTCCCTACAAGACTGCCTAAATGATTCTCAAGTGAGGATGGAGGGGCTTTAGCCCAGATATGGCAGTAATAGTTCATTTTTGGTCTCCGATTTGAATCTTGTAATAGGACAAAGCATGGCAGAAGGAATCAGATACTTTTTGAAGCAATACAAAGAACTGATCTTTTTTTTTTTTTTTTTCAAGCATCTCTAGCAATGGATTGTATATGCAAGTTCCACTTGAGGATTAAACCTACAAACAATAACTTGCAATATTATTAACCATCACTCCACAGCAGATGTCTAGTTTATTAACAAAGTTTATATAAAATTAATATTTAAAATTTGTAAAATTTAATTCACAAATTAATTTGTAAAATTAAATATAAAATTATTATTTAAATGTTTTCCGCCTTACTCAGTCAGACTCTATTCTTTTGTAATGACTAAACTGCACTAAAAAAAAAAATCAAATCTCTAAATCTCTTACAAAAGATTCTCCCTCATCCATTAGTTTCATTTAGTTTTAGTAAGCACACAGATAAATTCTAATTTATCTACAGGAGATTCATTTAAATGAAATTATGCTTCATTGAATATGACATAGAGTGAGCATGCACAATAGAGCCAAGCAGACAGTTGGGGTCACTGGGAAGAGTGATTTTCAGCTCAATTATAAAATGGTATTAAACTTAAATACTCAAGAGGAAGATTAAAAAACTGTCACATTCCTAATAAAAAGAAAAATCCCTTTTTTTTTTCTTTTTTTTTTTTAAGTCTAGAAACCCTGGTCTGCAGTGAAGAGCCAAATTTCTGAAAAGAACGTGAACTTGGCATTTAAGCCATTTATATTTCTTTTAGGGAACTTTCAATACTAGAAATGAATTTGGTATGAGAAAAAAAAAAAAAAAAAAAAAGGAATAGAGGTCTAGATCATGATTTTCTAATAAATATAAGGAAATTTATGTTGAAAATGGTACCAAAAAGTGGGTAATGATGTATTTAACATAGGAAAGGAACAGAGTACATTTTAAATATATTTTGCAGATTTAAATTGTTGTAATATTTGAAACTTACACTAAAAAGGCGGGAAAAACATCAGAGTTGGTCAAAAACAAACAAACAAAAGCAGGTACAATATGGCAAAAAATTGTGCTAATTTGACTGAAATTTATGTTGTAGGGATCCAAAATCAATTTGATATAGTTCATTTTTGAAAAGGTGTGTCAAGTTAAAATCCACAGGACAATGGGCAAGTGGAGAAAAGCTCTGGTTTGTGAATTTGGACTCAGTGTAAATGGATGAGCAATAACTGAACAGTACTGAATAAAATAAAACCTAGACTGTATCCCTAGTCATGTGCAGTGGAACAATCCCTGTAGGTTAAATAAAAGGTTCAGTTCAGAATTTCTTGTAGATTACCCAAATCAATAAACACCTGAGGACACAACAGCCAAAATGTTGTGATAACAACAAAGAGGAGGGCAATAGTCCAAATATAAATAGTGTAAATAAGTTAAAACCTGTCAATCTATTTCAACAAGACTTCAATGAATTTTCTAGCAAAAAGAGGCAGAAAAAGCAATTATCTAGAACTGATCATCTAATATGAATAATTAAACATGTCTAAGTTATGATTAACTTCAAATAAACATCACTTGGAGTTAAGACAAAGTTAGACTAGTTCTGACCATCTACTTAGGAAATGTTCCAGATATGCAAAATATCTACTTCTGTGACAGACAAAAATAACATGTGTGTGAGAGATGAGGGATATTTGGTCAATTTTTTTTTTTTAAGTTTTCCTAGTGGCCTTAAAATTTTCCTTTGCTGCTAATTCTCAAATATTTCTTTCTGGATGAGTCTCCATGGCTGCACTAAATTGTTACTAAATGATGACTTATGACCTTGCTCACGTACATTCTGGAGATACAGATCACCAGAGGTGATTTTTTGGAACCAAGGCTGCATAATCTATTCTGAAACTGACCCAAGTCTCCAAATCACTGTTGATGCCAGAGTCTGGTGAGGAAGGGAAGTGGAATGCCGATGAACTCCTCAGAGTCAATGGCCATCTACTCCAACTATGGTCTCATAAACCCACAATTGATCAAACATGGTGAGTGCAACTATACACACTGGAGACATGCTCAATCAGGGAGCAGTTTCTCCAACAGGTGTAAGGTCCTGAATTTGAAAATTTAAGTACATGAATTTAACATTTCAAAGTAATAAAAATGTTAGATTAAAAATATCGCCTTTTTTTTTTTTTTTTTAAGAAAATGGCAATATTTGCAATTCAGATACAGATTATAAGGAACTGTACTTTCCATGAAGATGGAAAGTAGAATCTTGCTCAGCTGTAATGCTCTATGCAGCTGTGCAGTTTAAAATATGCCAAATGAAATGGTGGTTCTTTCATGCAAAGAGGGACACGGGTTTGAACCCTGCCAAAGAGGGACACGGGTTTGAACCCTGCCAAAGAGGGACACGGGTTTGAACCCTGCCAAAGAGGGACACGGGTTTGAACCCTGCCAAAGAGGGACACGGGTTTGAACCCTGCCAAAGAGCACATTTTCTGTCTTGTCTGTGCAGCCCAATAGACGTAATACATACTGTTTAAAATAAAAACAGAGCATCTAATTCAAACATGGGTATCTACTTAAAATGTTTGATAAAAAAAAAGATAATGTGGATTTAAAAATAAATCCATTAATTTAGAAATTTATATAATTTTAACTACTGATGTTGCAATACCTCTGCAAAATCTTGGGATATGTTCAGTAGCATCTAAAAAGAATGGAGATTGTGAAGCCATTAGGAAGAATTGTTTAGACAAAGTTACAGAAAACAGCATTTGGATTTTAATACATTAGTTATTGTTTTTATATATCTAAATTACAACCACTTTCTAAGATCAATGGTTAAAAATGTCTTTGAGCAAGTGAACCATATGGGTTTTCTTGGCAAAGTTCATGCTTCTAAGAACATTATTGACCGATGCTACAGAATCACAAAGAATTTCAACAGAAACCACATCACTTGAGGACTATCATCATCATCATCATCAGCAACAACTAAACTGGATATCATATATAACTCTAAGAGAAAACAGTGACAATCAAGATGTTGACATTCCACACTACATCAAATAAAAGGTTTGAAAGGAAACTCCCATCAAACTGGAAAGAGTATTAACAGCTACTGGACTTGAGAAACCTATTTTCCTGAAAAATTGTTTTAAAAGAAAGTTTTTGTAAATTTCAACCAAAAACAGTACTGGCTGCTCGGTCAATGAATGCTGAATGTTTCCTTGTAGGTAAACAGCTAATACTACCATTACACTAGTATTGCCCATAATTAATCAGTTTTTTTTTTTTTTTTTAAATTTAATAGTATTGGGCATAGTTGATGGCGTATAACACCACCAGATCTACATTTAGCAGTATTATGTAGTTAGGTGACAAAAGTATTCATGGTTTAAAATATTTGGATAAAGATTAGCCAGATACCTCAACTTTGCATATAAGATCTGGGAAATATTTCAGAGCTATTTAAAAAAAATAAATAAATAAATAAATAAAATAAGTTAACAATAAGGGTCATCTGTACAAGGCCCAAGCGCCACTCGAGATAGAGGGTTACAAAGTAGGAGGCACAGTTTATGGAAATATGTGAGGAAGATAAAAGTTAACCTGAGAAATTAAACAGGTTAAGATTGCAGTGATTGGGGAAGCATCCTCTTGGTAGTCATTTTTAGAAAGTAGTGATTCATGGGAAGAAGCTGTTCAATTGGAACTTCTATCTCACCAATGGCTGGTTCAATGGCAGTTCACTAAAATATGGCATGGCAGGTCTTAGACATCAAGGTTAGAACTGGTGAAACTAAGAAATGTAGTTTGGCTGAACACTTTCCATGGAGATAGTAATAAAGTATCAAGAAGCTTGCAACATTTCATCTGTAGGAAAGAGATTGTAAGGTGGAAAATAGTTCATCCCTCACAGGGACGTGGAGATGCTTTTGGACTATTAAAACTGGAAAGTGAAGAATACAGCTCTTGCCCATATATTGCAATAGTACTCCATTTTAAGCCGGATCTGAATCTTGTAAAGTTAGAGGATAGTAAGAAGAGTCAAGTACTTATTGGAACAGTAGAGGGAACCAGTCATTTCTCCAGCATCTTCAGCAACAGATTGCATGTACAAGTGCCATTTGAGGTCAGGTCTGAGCTTAACCCCTGATAGGTGCTCAAGGCATGGGGGCCTCCCTGAGAAAACTCCAGTTTATCTCAAGTATTAGTTTAAATAATTTAAACTTGGGTCTTCTAAGTGGCAATCATTTGACTGAAGAGGAACAAATAAGTAAATCAGAGGTTTTGAGGTAAAGTGACAACAAATTGAACATTGACAATTTCTGGCTGCTAGTCTATATTAACAGTCACGGTTGGGGATTGAAGAAGTCAGTTCTGGTCTGCCCTTAGTGGGGAACAGACTGTCCCTCAGATAATTCTGATGCCATGTGTTTGTGTTGCCAGCCACGTGTTGAGATGTGTAGAGGAGCAAGGGGTTGGTAGGAGAGAAGAGCTGAGCTGTTAAACTGTCATGACAGAAGTTGCTCCAAGTGTCACCTACAGACATTGCATAGAATTACAAAGGATAGGAATTTGTGGAGAAACATGATTGCCAATGACTTGAAGAAATAAAAGAATGTCAAAAACGTAAGGTGATGAGAGACATTACCTGATTGTTATGCTTGGTAGTTGGAGGAGAGAAAAAAAATCACAAATTCCTGACTGTCGTATATTGAAAGTCAGGAAATGCTCGGTGATGATGGAACACCACTAGTTTGGTTTTTATTCAAATACAATCGTGTTCATACAGTCTGTTTTCTCAAAGTATTTTCACCTTGTTTTCTTTCACAAAGCAGAGACACAAGATTACATAAGGCAGCACTCAAGAGATTTTTTTCTTTTTTTTTGGTGGGTACACTTAACTTGAAACTATGAACTGGGACAATGTTAAACAAAGCTCGGCTATTACTGAATATGAAGCATAGACAGGCAAACAGTGAAACAAATGAGTAAATTCTATATCTGTGTTTTGCTTACTCATTACTAAGATATGCCAATATAAAAAGCTTGATGCACAGTAGCAAGGCCAGTGTGTACCACTCCCTGACCGGGGGCCCCGGGCAGTGCTTTGTGCCCCCCCACCCCGCTTTCTTATAAACATTTAATTTTTTTTTCGACCTACATTTATATACATTAAATTAAACTAAGCACTACTGACTACTAAAGGATGAAGAATATTTGTGGATTGTGACATTCTGTTTTGTCCAAATCAGTGAATAAAAAAAAAAAAAAAATAAAAAAAAAATCACATGCTATATAAAAATTCAGTATTTTTTTTTTTCAACTTTTTAACAAGAAAAATCTCAAGTGGCTGTTAAAAATTGCTGGAAAACAGATTTATTTCAGATAGAATGATCTATTATGACATGTCTCTAATTTGTATTTAGATACATTGAACTTATTTTCAGTTTTTCTAGTTGAATTCTTCACCTGTATTGCATTTGTTACATTATTGTACATAATTAGGTTACAACAAAATTTATGTTTTATACGAATACTACCTGATGAAAATTGTGATATAGTAAAGTGGGAGGCTACATAAAAATCCTTACACTGGTGATGTGTAGTAGTACTGAGGAATTGTTCAAGGAAATTCAACGTGTATGTGTGTGTATATACATGCAGAATTCATCATCATTTTTTGACCTTGGTCGAGATCATAAGTCTCCAATCTGTGCCAATACTCATGATCATACATAGCTACCATTGGGCCTTCCCTCCTTTGTTTCTTGCTTCTCCTGTTATGGAGTTGAGGTGTTAACACTTCTGTACAAGAGAGAGAGAGAGAGAGAGAGTACTTTTATTAGAAAAGCAGAATCGACATGATTTCAGACAGTTTTCACCTGTCCACCATAAGAGTTAACACAACTTGAAATCTTCTGCAGGTGATAAAAACATGCCGACAACTTCTACAGAAATTTTTTTTTTTTTTTTTTTAGAGATAAAGAATTATTATTATTGCATGCTTTGCTGTTCAGACCAGCAAGCTCATTTTGGCCAGAGAGTATAACATCTCTGGCCTTCTTTCATTATTTATGCTGTATTATTATTATTAGTGTATATACTCGCATATCATGCAACTTTTGAAGACCTAATTTTAAAGGGGTCGCATCATACATGCGATATAAAATTAGTCTATGTACTGCCGGCCCTTGCTACACCATTGACCAAACTATATATCCAAAAAGTACAGCTGTATTTAAAATAAACATGATTTTGATAAAACTAATGTTTTACTTAACTGTATCCAACAATAATGCATGTAATATTCACATATTAGTATCGTATTATAAAATACAAACATAGCAAATATGCATCTTTTCTATTGTTTATAAGATGTTTAGCTGTTTCTCGTTATGGCTGTGAGCATTTATGCAATGAATATAGCATTATTACCAATACTTTTATCATTTTCTTTTACATTTTTTATGAATTTAAATAGAAGATAGAGGAAAAGAGGTTAATCTATTGTAATTTGGTCTCTCAAAAAAGGAGTTTGCATGATGCGCAAGACATATGATAAAATCATTTTTTTTAAATTTGGTGGGGGTCACATGTTACACGAGTATATATGGTATATGCTTTGCTATTCAGACCAGGTTGCTCATCTTGGTTGCTAAGCTCACATTTCAGATGCTGTCCCTGGTTCTATGGAAGTCTCATGTTCAAAGCCATCAGTTTGGTTCAGTCAAAGAAACAGACAAGTGACACAAAAGTGATTAAGATTAATCAGTATTAACCGATAGGTGATATTTTCTAAGCACAGAAAGCAGAATGAGAACAATCAACCTTTGTAAGTTGAATAAAGGATTTGATTTTAAATCCAAAAAGAGTATTGATTTTCTAAGTGAGGCTTAGATGTGGCACATGCCTGAAAGTGAGGATCGAACTCAATACTCGGTCGTAACTGTTTTAGCGGGACCAGCTTGCATTACACCGCCTCAAGGTGCCCAAATGGTTGAAATATTGTGAGCATAACAACCAAGAACCTTCTGGTTCAAATAGCAAATCATGTAATACTTCTATAGAAGTTCATTTCTAATAAAGATACTCTCATACAAAGTTGGAACATGGTCGAGTGGTTAGAACATTAGAATTTCAACCAGGAGATCCGAGTTCAAATTTCAGCATGGTTGATTTGTCAATGTAACTTTTTGATAATATTAACCTGGGGAGACAATTCAAGTGTGCAATTCTGTTGGGAAGTTTCTTGAAACAATTACACCGATTGACCCAAACTCTGCAAGAGAAACTGGGCAGACAAAACTGCTTGGAAGCTGTCAATAGCACAAAGTCACAGGTCATCATAATCAATGGTTTGATTATACTTGCTTTATTCAAACTGGTGATCATGTTAGGTTTTGCGTTCTCTCCCAGAAACTACTAAATTCAGCTTGGAATAGTTGTAGTGTAGACCACAGTTTGGTTCTGTGAGTGTTGAAGAAACACAAATATGCCTGAACAGGCGTCTGCAATAGGGATTAGCTAGCCTCCTATATAAGTGGTCAGTCATACTATACTCACATAGAACATCTTTAAAAAATTTGTATATATGTGAGGGAGTGTGAATAAAAAATAGCAGATGCCAGAGAGTGAGCGGGTGAGAGTGTGGTAAACACCTTGACATGGAATAGTGGTTACCAAACTAATCATGTACACCATTATCACAGTGGTGAGTTCAATCTTGATTGCACTAAATCTCAAGTAGGTCTAAAATAGTTGAACTAAAGTTCGAATTCTACATGGACAAATAACCCACTACTACTTGGAATGACTTCTAATCAAACTATAAATTCACACCATACTCTTGACCAGAGTTTCCCAAACTTCTCAGTGCCTTTGAGCAGAATAAAGTTTATTTTATTTTATTTTTTTTTGCAGAGCCCTAATACTATCATCTTTAAAAATTGCCAAAGAAAAAAGAATTTTATTCTAGCACTTACTCTTTATAAAAGATGAAGTCAAACTTAATGGCTAAAGTACACCACTACAAATTTAAAGTATTCACAATATATTGACATGGGGAGGTAAAACTTCCTTCCCCCAGTATTTCCAGAGAAGTACAGAAAATATTATTTAAATTGGATAATTCTCTGATTTTTGGTAAATTTTTAAAAACTGGAGTTAGTGTTTTTTTTTCATTATCAAAAGTTTGCATGCAATTTGGTGATACCTATGGAATATCATACATAAAATATACAAATGCATTTGCTAATTATTTTCTCACAGGAAAGTGAGAAAGTTTTAGGAATTTATTTCTGCCTTTTTTGGCATTTCAGGGCTTGTGTTTAACACTTTCCCCATCCAGCCAGCCATTTTTAAAGAAAATGCCAAATTTCAACCTACATATTTTATTACATAGAAAACTGGCACCAGTGTGTTTTACGGCCTTCCATTTTCATGGATATACCTGGGAATGACTTACCAGATCAGTAATGGGTATACACATGATATCTTGCATTGTCCTTTGTGATTTTACGATAGATGGCGCAACGGGACACTCATACCAGCAGTATGCAAAATATCGTAGGTTTCCGTACTTAGCTAGCTGGAGCAAGATAAGAAAAATGAAGATCTCCATAGTTAGCAGCGGAAGTGTTAAAAAAAGTAGTGTTCTTTCAGCACAATTCTCATTATGGCATGAAACAAATAATAGACAGGGCTTGCGGATCCCCTGAACCTTAGTCACAAAGTTCTACAGCTTTGTGGAGTCCATTTTAGGAAACCCTGTTCTAGATATGATCTTTTTCAATAGACACACAGCAAGATTAAAATCAACATCTCTCAAAGGATGAATGAACTTTCTTTTAGGGTCAATGGCCATCTGACCCAATAGGATAGACTGGACTCCATAGCTATGTATGCAGTGTGGTGATGACATGTCATCACTGAGTAGAGGGCTTCCTAAACTGAAGTCAATGGCCAGAGCTGAGGGTTCCACTACCCACGCTCCTGATGGCATTAATGGCAATGTATCTGTGACCAAGGCAAGCCTTCAAGTTGGAGGACATTGGCTGTGGTTTGAACTGGAGATGGATAGTCTCTGTCATGGCTACTTGCCAAAAACGCACAATAATGAATGAATAGTTTTCCACCTTTTGACTCAGATACATTGGGGAGGAGGAAACTTGTCAGGTGCTCAGCAACCCTATGACCATATACAGTCATGTGACTGATTATGATGATGGCAGTTTCACTGATGTAGGTCAGCAAGCATTTTGTGCAATTTATTTTGTATATTCCTGCTTTGGATTACTGTCGCTGCTATTCTGTCTAGATTTTTTTTTTTTTTTTTGCTTCAGAAGTGGTTTTTGATAAATTTTGCATCAAGTTGTTTTATTGATGCTCTGTATATAGTAAGATTTGATCGATTCATTTTTACAGATTATCAACACTTTTCACGAGAGATAATGATTTAGTGATACAAGTCTTCCTAATTAATCCATAGCTGGGGGGGAGGTGGATTCATACATTTTCAAAGGGTATTTGCACAAAAGTGAATATAGCAAACTCAACTGGAATTGGAATGCCGCTATCTGATCAAAAATTCCAAGCCATTATCCGTTACACAAATTACACATTCAAGCTTACAGTACCTGGTAGTCACCCATCTAGGTACTGACCAGGCTTGACATTGCTTAACTTTGGTGATCGTACAAGAACCATTGATTCATTGTGATATGGCTGTAAGCCCAGTGAGATTTTTAGAATGTCTACTACTATAATATTCGAGAGAGAACCAAATGATTTCCAACCAATTGAAAGCAACAAAAAATAAAGAAATCTAAAATTATTTTAATTTTAATAAATTCACCCCAAGCAAGGTGAAAAGGCCACTAAGGCACAAGGGACTACTGGGAGTGAAAGAGAATGAAAAGTTTTTAGAAGGAACCGGAAACCCAATCTTAAACAAGAAGCAGGGAATAAACCTCACTTCTATTCAAATGCAAATAAACTTAATACAGTTTCATACCTGAGCAGAAAATCATTTAGGAGCCTTAAAAGCCACAAATGTCTACTTGGCCCTATTGTGTCAGACCAATGTGCGGTAGGACACAGTATTTTCTTTTCTTGAATGACGTTGCACCTCATAACCACAGTTGGTAATAACTGGACCAAACAGATTGCTTTTGCAGATACATACATTTTGCTATATAACAATGCAATCTATATTGCATTAAACAATTTTCTTTGGCCTTCTCATAATCTGGCCATAAAAACATAAATCATTCAACACCAAAAATGGCAGGGAACAGAGTGACGACAAATTAACAATAGAAATAAACATAAGGGTTGAGAGGGGGAGGACATCAAATATCAATTGTATCACTTTGTCAAAAAAGATCAGTGTGTGTGTGTGTGTGTGTGTGTGTTCTTTTGATTTTTTTTTAATGTATATAAATCCAGCATCATCAATTGGTACATGTTATATATTATACAAAATGAAGTTATGGAAAAATTATTATTGCATTAGCATGACATTTATGCAAGCGATGGTATCCCAGAGAGGATCTATTAAACAAATACAGTCCAATGTCTTTAATCCAGCAAACTGCACATGGTCCAAGACTATATAGCATCAACCACCATTAGTACATTGAGCGGCTATGAGGACAACGTCACATATTATTTACAACTTTCCAATCAGCAAAGTGTTTTTAGTGTTATGGTCTTGCTCATTTATGATATATGGCTGTATATTTACCCACTCAGAATAGTAAGTATACATGTTTTTTTTAGCTTTTCTTTGCTAAGCAATAAAAAACTTGTTTGGAAGTATGAACCTTTATCATTGTCTTCATTTATAATACAAAAATTTTATACTGCCGTGACTCTGATCCCTGAACAATAGCTGTGTTGTCATATCCTGCTATGGCAAGCTTACAGCAATTGAGAGACCTCAAAAAAGGCAGTAGAAAGAGAAGCAATATTAATTATGCAGTGTGCTAAAGGTTAATGATTGTTTTATTTCTGGTTTTAAGCTTTGTTTTATCTTTGACAACACAGCAAGATATGCAGAATGAGCTGACAAGACAATGTTTACATAGGGTTTTTTTTAGGGGTGATTTCTGTGATTCAACATTTTCTGTGGCACAACAGTGGCTTGGTCTCAAGGGGGGGTTGGATTAAATAGGTTAGACTGTATTTCAAAAACTGCCCTCCTTAAATGATTATATCTACTGTGACACAATGAACACAAAAAACATGCATAAGTAGACAGATGTCAAATATCAGACAGGTGTATACTGAGAAATACTATAATGTTCACCCAGTTGAAGGCCCAAGAGCCACTCAAGATATGATTACAGGCACAGTTTATGGGAATATGTGGGGATGTAAGGATTAACCCATAACTTGTCTAATTTAAGATTGCCGTGTTCAAAGAAGCTGTTTGAATGGAATTATTCTCACTGACAATATGATTTCCTCTGGAATCTGGTGTTAGGATGTAGCAGCAATTTCTTTAACTGCTGTAAGTTATGTGGTAGAGATTATAAAGCATGAATTTGTTGGTCTAACTTGTTCCATAAACATTCAATGCTATTGTTGTCTGTGGAGTTTGGTGGTCAGGATAACAAAGTGTGCACTATTTAAAATGGTCTGCTCAAAAAAAAAAAAAAAAAAAAAAAAAATTCTGAGAAGAATTTTCTGGTTAATAATTCTTGTAGATTAGCATTCATTAGACTTTCCACTACCCACAACATCTATCACAAATGAAAAATACATTTCTTTATGTTTATCATTTTAGAAAGGACACATCCTGTTTAGAATATAAATACAGTCTCAATGCTATTCCTGACTTCTTAAATGCTGATAGCTGTACTTTGTTTTTATTTACAAATGTCATGTTTGAAACTGCTTACGTCGCAGATAACTGCATACTATTATGAACTGGAACAAAGGACAACATCAGTTATCAATGATGTAAGAACATGACATTTTGATGAGTTTGATGCTCATTTGTTTTTTTAAGAAATTGCATCTACTTTGAAATAAAAAAAAAAAAATCTTGAATTTTTCTAAAAAGATAGACAAATTCCAGCAAATTCACTTGACCTCAGTTTTATTTAGAATCCTAGGTCAGTGGTGGGCAAACTACAGCTTACAGTGGGTTTGAGAGCTGCCAGAAAAAAAATTTTTTGTGCATTATTTAATTTTTGCCTAATCAATGTTTCTTTTTTTTTTTTTTCAATTTTAGGTAACGTTCAACGGAAATAAATGACAATTCTACAACAATTTATTAATTTCATTGAATGTTCATGAAAAATTACCAAATTTGTAGGTTACAAGGCCATTTCGTACTAGCTGATAATTCATTCACAGCAGTTCCACAAGTCCCATTGAAAAATTGTGTATTGCAGAGCCTGACCAGCAATAATAAAGTGTGACCATAATGTTTTCTTTTTTAATAAACAGTGTCTTAATTTTTTTTTTTCTAACCATGTAATGATGTGAAAATACACAGAAACTGAAAATGTAAAAATTACTTCAAGTAAATATCGGAATTTTGGCTACAAGTGAATATCAATGCTGAAGAGTCTCTTGTATGTATGTTCATTATTCGAGTATTTTATGATGTCTGCAGCCCACCATGAACTCACCAAGAAACAGATACACCACCACCCCACCAATTGTCTTAGAGCCATCACAAAGAACTAAGAGTATGCTAAGAACATCTTCTTGGACAGGTCTAAACAATAACAGCCTTGGAGACACTAAAAAGTGAACAAGAAATATTCAAAATCCTCTTTGTCTGATGCATTTAAAATAGGGTTGGATTTTATGAAGAAAATTGGGAAATCAATAAAAAATATATTGCTACTACATTGATTTAGTATTACTTGGAAAGAAAAGAAAAAAAAAAGCTTTCATTATAGGACACTCTTTATTATCTTTAAAATCAATGAATTGTGCATAATAATAATACAAAACCACTAAAGTTTATAATAAGTAACCAATGCTTATATTTGATATATTAATTTTTTTTTTTTTAAATTGAAATCTGCATACTGAAAGCTAGAATTAAAAACTGTTAAATGCATTATTACCAAGTTTAACATGTCCGATGCATATTAAGTTTTCCAATTATACATATAAAAATATTTATCAAATAAGAGAGAAAAACAAACAAATTCTTCCTCTTTTGAATGTGCTGATAGAATAACAGCCATCAGCATTTAAATTGGAATTTATACTCTGGTCGAGTTTGTTGTGTTCGCCTTGTATTAATGCCTTTGAGAAAGGCATGAATTTCTTCCCTACTTGTTCAGTTATGGGTTAAATAAAAAAAAGGTAAAGTGGGTTTTAAAGCATTGGATGACAGCCAGTCCAAGAGTAGGAAAATTCTGAATTCAAACCAATTGGACATACTTATTTTGACTGCTGTATGGCAACTATCAAACTTAACTGTCTCATGATGGATATGTTTCCATTGTGAGAAGTCCTTATGCTGTGTCATGCATATTCCCACTTCAAGAGAGGTTTTGATAATAAAAACTATATACTATTTAAACTTGTCCACTTGTAAAGCAGGGAATTATTTTTCACAAAGAATTCTTGTAAATTAGCATTCATTACACATTCCTCTACCAATAATATTTATCAGAATAAAAAAAAAAAAAATTTAAATTGATCATTATCATTTTAGAAAGTGGGGGTTCTGTTCTTAGTATAAATATGGTCTCAAATCGATCCCTGACTCAAAGAGTTACCATTATGTTGTTTTTATTTAATAATGACATGGCTTACAGCCAAATCCAGTTGAAACATTGTTTCCAGTATGATCATTGGTTAAGCAATGTTGAGCCTGGTTGGTGACTTAGATGAGTGCAATGGAATTGGTAATCAGAGAGGTGAGTTCCAATTCCAATTGGGTTCATTATATTTACTTACACACAGAGTCATTTAAAGAAAAAATATGCAACAAAGGTGATTATTGTCATCCAAATTCTCTTGCAAGAATTTGCCATACGACAAGAGTAAATGAAAGGTTTCTGACATATTCAACAGATTTTGCTAATAATATTCATGAACACATATCCTGTAACTCTTTAGGGTTGTAGAGGCACCATATCCGCTGCAGTGACAACAGCGGCAGTGTTTCCAGTGCAAGACAGCCTGATTGATCCCAACCCCCAAATACATCACTTTCTCCCCCAAGCTATGTGTTAATTTAAGGGTTGTATCACTAAACCATTTGTATGGGGGAAAAAAATTTCTGGCTTTAAATAAGCTGTAAAAGGTTGGTAAATCATAAAAAACAAAATCAATCAATTGATAATAGTGTCATGTTTGAAACTATGCTTACATCATTGATAACTACATACTACTGATGTTAGTCATTGTCCCAGTTATCAATACTGTAAACACACTTTGAAACTTGACATTTTCTTTTTTAATAATTATTTCACCCCAAGAAAGGCAATAAGCCACTAAGACAAGGTATTACTGGGTGTGAAAGAGAATAACAAAGTCTTTAGTGTGGAGAAAGGACAATAAAAGAACAGATTTCAGGAAGACAGAAAATGGTGATTGACATTGCAATTAAGTTTTTGAAGATTGTAGGGGTCAGGGAAACAACAAACCAGAAGAAAGTTCCACAGGTGAGAAGTGCTAGAAAAGAAACTATTAAACTAGAACTTAGTTACATTTAGCTATTTCAACAGTAAAACAGTGAGACCTAGTTTCTAAACTAGTAGTACACTTAAATTCATGCAGTTGATGTGCAAAGGAAGAAAACTTGAAACAATTTCCATGAAAATATTTATAGAAAAGAGGGAAGCCATATCACAGTGATGGAAAAGTAACTAACATCAAAATGCCAGGTCAGGACTGCTAACATTGCAGACTCTTTGGATTTTGTAGAGAATCTTCAGATATATATAGCAGGAGCACCAGACCAGATATATCAGTCATTTTCCATTGAATATGATGTCACGTGATAAAAATCTGACTTGAAAGAAATATAAATTAAGACTATTCAAGAGCACAAGCTGAATACATGTGAGACATAATTATTCTGAGTACTTAACATTTTAGCTTATTTTTATTGAAAATTCTTAGTTTACTAAAATCTGTCAGTCACTAAAAATGAGTAGGCAGAATTGGATCAGAAATGGCAGATGAGCTCTCTGTGAGATTCAAACTCCTGTCCCTTTCGCTTCATGACAGCCTGGTAAACACCCAACTGTTTTAACCACAAAGCTACAAGAACCTACTGCTTTGTGGAAGAGTAAATCTAACCTAGAACTCATCACTCCAATCCACAATATCTGTCAGTGGCATTTTGTTTTTACATCAATAGCAAGAGTATCTTTTTCTATTACAAAATGCAAGTCAATGTTTTCATAACATTTCCAGAATATACCATGTGATTTTCAGCTTATAATATCTGTTTATGAGAAAGAGATATAGTATTTGATTATTCAAAATTTTATTATGCAACTGAAGTGTTATATTTTACATCCTTAAAAGGTCTTGTATAATTTACCTTCCTGCAGGGAACAAACCTGCAATACCTTTATCCTCTTCTATAAATAAATCTAAATAAGTAAATGGCAAATTCTCTCTGTGTATCTGAAACCCCCTCTAACTCGGGCCTCACTTATACCTTTTTGGAATCAGGATGATCTTAGGTTTGAAAATCTCCCCTTCATCTGATGCTTGAACATCCAGCATTGAGATTTATGTTCAGATGAGGACAGAACAGTTAAAAATTCAAATTTTAAAATAAAAAAAAAAAAAAAAAAAAAAAAATTAGTAACTTTTTTAAAATTTATATTGAGTTTAAAGTAACACAAAAACTTTGTGAATTTAAAAAATTTTGTTTTAAATTCAGTTTAAAATATCTCCAAAACTTTGTGAATTGAGGAAATCAATTTAACTTCTTGAAAATGTCAAGGAATCAGTTAAAGTGAGAGGTTTCTTGATGTGAGGTTTTGAAGTTCCATGGAGTTTATGATTTGAAGAATTCAATTTTCCGCCTGAATTGGAGTTTTGGCCCAAATTGGTCTTTTGGCTGAAATCAGAGTTAAAGTGATGTTTTGAAGTTTCATGGAGCAAATTGAGGAATTCATGGTTTTATCATTGCTGTTTTCTAAGTTAGACCAAAGATCCCTTTAGTTTAGGGCCAGAAACTTAATTAGCCTTCTTTAGGAGCTTAACATAGAGTGCATCTTTTAAGCTAGTATAAATAAAAAAATCCATTACTTCTTTACATATTGCTTTATTTATGTTTTGGATACAAATTGAGCAGTTATGAACTTTCAAGAGTCTAAAACGAGATTGATGTGCTCAAAAGACAGCATACAACATATAATTACAACTACAAGCATACATTCAAAAGGCTGGGAAAGGATTACAGGTTGAAGCTGTCAAAGTTTTCATTCAGGTACCTGACAATCAACATCCATTATTGTTGTAGCATACCTACGGACAATAATGGGTATGTCCCCATTCACATAAACACAGTAGTAAATACTGTATGTTGGTCTGCAGTTGGAGATACATGGCGGAATTCACTTGACTACTTCTACATGCTGTTGGCGAATCTTATATGTGTTGTTCATGTCCTAAGTATTATCATTCATTACCAACCTTTGTGTGATTATTCTATTCAGTAACCTTCTCTAGGTTATAACAATTATAAAACTAACAAAAATATGGATTGCAGATTATGATCTCTTGATTACAAAATAAGTTTATACTCACTGTAGAATTGAGATGAAGTTAGGCCTTTAAGATGTAAATAAAATTTGTCTAGTGGTCTTGATAAATACTAAAAGAAGTTGATGGCTAAAAATTGCAATATAAGGCATGCTCCAGAAAAGAACTTCAGACTAAAGACGGTTTGATCATTATATATCTCTGATGCCCTCTGACAGGTGGACAGAGTAATTGCTGGAGGGTCTGTCTACAAAACTGGAGCTGGGATGCTAAAGGTAACACCAATCAGTTTATTTGTATTAATTATATGTGTATATAGATAAAATACTGACTACATCAATAAAACCATTGCCTGAAGTTCCTTTCTTGGGGATAAAATACATTATGCAGGACTTTTTTCCATCGAGTTTGTCAAAATTAATCTGATACATAAAATTGTATAAATCTTTCAATATTAGGTAATCAAATTTCCCCCACCTCTGACTGGCAGAAGTTTTTATTTTTAGCAAAGAAAATAGCTAAAATCAGAGAATAAGTTGAAATAAAGTCAGGTAAATTAAAAATTTGTCGAAAGCAAAATCCATATCGACATAAATTGGGTTTAAACATAAATAAAGTCATTTAAACAAAAAATATGCAACAGAGGTGATTATTGTTTTCCCAATCCTCTTGCAAGAATTTGCCATATGACAAGAGTAAGTGAAAGGTTTCTGATATATTTAACAAATTTTGCTGATAATATTCATGAACACATATCCTGTAACTCTTTAGGGTTGTAGAGGCACCACATCTGCTGCAGTGACAACAGCTGCAGAGTTTCCAGTGCAATACAGCCTGATTGAGCCTAACCCTCTCCAGGCTAGTTTGAATTCAATTTTTCTTTTCCTAGACTGGTTGCCAACCAATACTATAGTGCCCAATCTGGTCTGATAATTCTGGAGAGGAAGAGAAGGATTCATGCCTTTCCCAAGGGTATTAGCATGTAAGTGAATGCTATGAACTCAACTGGAATTTAAACTTGGCTCTCCAATTCCTCAATCTGAATGGCTATCTGTGCCTCCAATATTATAAATTACAAGTGACAAAAACATCTAGTTTCAATATAAAGTAATCATATTCATATATGTACTGAATATATTATAATTAATCACTTTAGACTAGGATTTGTTTTGAATTTCCCACCATGTTTTCCATATATTATCAATATTAATTAATTAGTTATTGGAAAAATATCTCGTGTCACGACAGAACAAAGGAATTTCTCACAAGTGGTTAAAATTTAAATAAAAGAAGAAAAAAATAAAAAACAAAAATAATAATAATAAGTGCAATTTCACACTAAGCAAGGCAGTAAAGGTACTAAAATGCAAAATGGTGAAGGTCCAATTTTGCCAGGAAGCCATTATTTCACCACTCACCCCACACTGTCCTACTGCAAATAAAACTGGAGAAAAAAAAAGGTTTCTCATTGCTTTATGAAAAATCACAGAGTATAAAATTGCAAAGTTTTGTTACATATCACAGTTGCATTGTCGACTGACAATTCCCAAGATGTTGAAATACCCTCCATTACCAATTAATATGCTATCAGATGACACTGTGAGTGTATATATATATATGTGTGTATATATATATATATATATATATATATATATATATATATATAGAGAGAGATCTCTTATCTATCTCAAAATCGATATAGAAACTGAAAGGAATTGAATCTCTATGGATACATTTTATATTTGCACACATCATATGAGACACACATTACATGAGAAATATTAAAAAATTGCTCATCAGAAACTCAGCTGTACAGTTTGGGTAACAAATGAAAACTTCCCAGCATAAGAGACAACTGAAAAGTTTGGGGAAAAGTATATGTAAACTAAATGGTGAGCAGGATTAGCCAATGTACAGTTAGTCAGTGTACAAACAGCGAGTAAAGGACTACGTTGAAGGAGGTGATAGAAGCAGCGAGTAAAGGACTACGTTGAAGGAGGTGATAGAAGCAGCGAGTAAAGGACTACGTTGAAGGAGGTGATAGAAGCAGCGAGTAAAGGACTACGTTGAAGGAGATGATAGAAGCTAGTTTTTAAGGTCAGTCATATTTGTTCATGGTACCTTGTAAACTATTCATCTTCAACTTTTTTTTTTTTTTTTAATCAATTCCCATCAAGCAAGGTGATAATGCTACTAAGGTGCTACAGGTAATGGAAGAGAATGAGAAGAGTTTAACAGGAATCAGAGACCTATTCCTAAACAGGAAATAAAAGATAAACCTGTACTCAAGATCAAAAGACCAGAAAGGAGTGTGAAATGAATGATGAGCAGGAAAAAAATGATTGTGGAGAAAAGAAAAAAAAAAGTAAATAAAATCAGAGTTTAGGTGGAGACATTAAAAGTATAAATCTAAAGTAGATTTTAGAAGGAATTGGAAACCCAATCCTAAATGGGAAACAAGAGATAAACCTCTCTTCCTGTTCAAAAGACCGAAGTTTATTTATATATATATATATATATATATATATATATATATATATATATATATATATATATATATATATATATATCTCAATTATGATCAATTTAGTATAGGAATAAAAAATTAAACACAGGATAAGATGTTAAAAACCAAAATCTTGAACTGAAAACAAGTCATATTCTTAGTCTTGTCACATCTAAACTCTCACATGGATGTCATGCAATGGCATCCAACTCATTCAGAAATTAGTAACCTATCATCTGTTATCACAACCTTTTTATCTGATTGTTTATTAAAAATGGCTTCAAACATTGAATCCTTTAAATCTTAAAGACAATCCCCCATCAAAACCTGGCACTAAAACACACACACACACACACACAAAGAGCTTTACCAAATAACAAAAACTACATCACTTGAACAGTTCCAACAGCAACAACAATAAAAATGGGTAAATAGAAGAGAAAATAATAATATAATTAAGAGATTAACTTTGTACATTACCAAAAACAGTTTGGAAGGAAACTTTGGCAATGTTTAACCTTTGTGCCTGAAAAAACAAAATGGTGTCAAAAAGGATGGTTATTCCTTTGATAATGCTACCGTATACACTGTTGACTTCCGTGACAATATTTATTTACAAGATTATATTTTTGTAACCAAATACAATGTGATATTTATTATTTACCTTTTATAAAGATTTATTATTTATCATTCTATAACTATGAAAAGTTTTATTTAGAATTGTATAAAAATATCAATGAACTATAAAACAAGAAAATTTGAATAAGCCTGTTTTATCTGATTTTTAAAACAAATATTGCTGATGGAGCCAAAAGTGTATACAGTAATACAGTGTCAAATGAGTAACTGTCCTTTTCACAGACATTTTTTTTTTTTTTTTTTGCAGGCACAAAGGTTAAACATTGTTGAAACTTCCATCAATACTAGAAATGAAATTGAGAAGTCTAAACTATTCTAAGAAAAAGATTTTATAAATTTCAGCTGACAGTAACATTGTTCAGTCAATGAATGGTAATTGTCTCCTGTATGGAAAGGGCTAAGAAAGTGAAAGCTCTGCATAACAGGGAAAAAAACAAAAACAAAAAAAAAAACTTCTCATTTAGGTTTATATTATTATGCACAGTAGATCAAGTATCTGATTACTTCACTACCAAATGCAGATCACCATTCAGTAAGAGCTGTATAACTCTATATCTAATTATATATGGTGTATTTAAACAGCAAAAATTCTTTTAAATAAATTTTTTTGAACAATAGCGAGAATTGTTCATCCAATTTTTTTTATTAAGTTTTTCTAAGTTGTTTTATGCACTTGATAAACTTTCCAAAGTTCATTTTTGTTTTTTAATCCGAATAATTTCTATAGTTATCAAGAATTTTTTTGCCTGTCTATAAAACTTTGACAAATTCTGGCATTCCTTTATTTTCTGGAACCAATTCCAAGTCACATAAGGTTGATACCATTTACAATGGTCAAACTAAGTTTTTATATGATTTTTTAAATTTTTTTTAATACACACACTTCAAGAAAGATACCCTATTTAATTTTGGCTGCTTTCCTTGTATTATAACCACATGTATTTCTATGCATTGAGTCCTATATGTTTTAGCGTATATTTGGTTTGCAATATAGAGCTATATATGTGCATGAATTGTACTACATTTTGACAAATGACAAGTCAACCTATGAGACAGTTTGGTGCATATGTGGCCAATGCAAGGATTTAATGTTTTCTGTTAGTGATGGAGATATAATCACCCAAATGATATGTGAATTCATAAACAACATTATTTTTATGCAAGGTGGACTTTTGAGGTGATGAATTTTTTCCAAGTATTAGATTAGACATTTTTTAATTTGTTGTAATCTATCTTCTTCTATCTATATATATAAAACTAACTGTGTGTGTGTTCGTGAACTACTCGAGAACCATAAGGCATATTTCCACCAAATTTGGAACATAGATAGTACTCAATACTGGGTATGTCTGGGGAAAAAAAAATTAGTCATTTTTCAAAAATCAATAACTGATAATTAATAAATATAATGTTTCCATTAGTTTGGTTGTTTTTAAACTTTCAGACTTGAAGTCTAAACCCTAAGGCCGATTTTAATGAAACTTGATAAGTGTATGCAACTTACTGTCACACTTATTATACGCTATATTGATTTTCATTTCTCTCAACACTGAGACTCCCAGGGTGCCCCAAAAGGACCCCCAAAAATTCAAATTGCTTTGATTTTGATGAAATTTGGCATGTTTGTTACGCTCTTACAATGAGATAGAAATCGGTTGTCAGATTTTTAAAAATGCATGAGGGGGGGCTCCCAGGATGACCCTATAAAACCTTTGATGCCTCAATTGCTTTTCGAGTGTATTTTGTAGCAGTATTCCCCAATTTCAATGAAAATTTCAGTACATATTGAGATTATATCGAGTAACTGAAGTAACCACTTGGAATTCACTGAAAATCAACACTGGAACACCCATGAGTTAGGAGATCAGCAGGGAACCCTGAAATTTTCAATTAAGTTTACAGCATTGGCCATAAAGTTGATTAAATAGAAAACTTAAAAAAGATGTGCTTTATTATTTCAATTACTATTAGTCTTAAACCTGTCCTTTGGCTTGAAATTTGGGACCCCTAGGGTGAACCAAAAGGACCCCCATATTTTCAAATTGCTTCACATTTGATGGAATTTTACATGTATGTTACAATCTAAAATTAAAACTATTATCAGATTTTGAGAACTATATAAGGGGCCCCCAAGATGACCCATGAACACCTTGCTGTCCCATTTCATTTGTAGTGGTTAGCAGCATTCCAATGAAAATTTGCACATAATTTGTGTTTAGATCAATCAACTCAAAATCAAAACTTACACCCCATGTGTCATAAATACATTATGAAAAATATCAGTTTTTCCCATGGATTTCCCGTTTTGGTACTGAAATAGTTTAGTTTGCATTAACGTGATGGCAAAAATTATATCCTTCCTTAAGAAACAAGAACAAGTGCAAATGAAAGTGTGCACCGATGAGAGAAGTGCACGTAGGTATAAGATGTGTGTGCGAGATCGATCGAGATGTGTAGTGTGTACAATTGATTTTGCACCCCGTGCAATGATCGATCAAGTTATATAGTGTGTACTATTGATTTTGCTTCTCATGTAGTGTTCATTAGTGCTATGTGATGAAATAAATGCAAAAATTTTTGATACTTTAAATTTAAATTTGTGAAAATCATATTAAGTTCAAGCGTAAATGCCAATTTTTAATTATGTATTTATTATCTTCTAATCAGCGTTTAAATATTGCTTACCAACACATATATTTGGAAACTGGAGCCCTAAAATTTTGACAGTTTTATTCTGAAAAATGCACTTATAATAATGTAAAGACCCTCTTTCGATTCATTTATAATTATGCTAAACTTAGCATGTACATTTTAATGTTCATAGTGAGTAGGTTTCTAGCTGCACGTTAATTTTTATCACTAGAACGTTTTTTTGGTAGTCTATTTTTACATAAATCCAAACTTTATGAGCTTGCTTATAATTGTTTATCATGTTCCTGTGGTCTCCCTTATAAACTTGCATTTAATTTATATCTATATATCCATTAATGTGTATAATATTCTTGTTTTTTAATTGATTACTTCATTGTTATTCAAAAAGCTTAGCTTAAACCCCTCCAACTACAGCCTGACAGTAATGCCAAGAAAGTGAAATCCCTCACTTGGACGTGCTACTACTACAACCAAACGCATGAAAGCACGGAGAAGAAATACTTCGCAACAAGAAACTCAAATTAGACTGACACAAAATTCTATTTGTACAGCTAATGCAAGGTCAGCAGAAACTAATGAGCAACGGTTAACTAGACGAGGAAGGAACACTGCCATAACTTCTGCTACTCAAGCTGTCGAAACCAAGGGCCAAAGAACAATTCTATACAGTCTTTGTGAACATTGGTTTGCAGCCTTGGTATGACTGCTAGGAGAAGTCTTTGTTGAATTTCTTCTCCTTCCAATGCATGTCGTTCATTCGATGTAGTTTGAGCAAAAGCTGTCAACATAGCATTTCTCCTCAACAATTTTCGAAGATCGATTGCGATTAATGTACTCTTCATTTACTGACAAATTTTTTTTGCATCTTCTGTGCTTCTGTAAAAAACAACTTTCTCCTGTTATAAATGTTTTCACACTTCATGTCATAAGTTTTTCGCCATATAGATAAGAGGCACTAAAAGAAAAATCTTCTTTATTTTAACTTTACAGATTGGATGATGTTCGTGATCTTTTTTGGAATAAACCCAGGCAACGCTGCTAGTAAATGATAAAGCTAAGGTATTTGTTAGGATCAATAACTTACACAGCAATGAATTCTACTTTTAATAGCCTTTTCACCTTGTTTGTAATTACATAAAGATATCTAAACTAAAAAAACCTATCAAGTCATTGATCTTCACATAAGTATACAAAACTTCTTCCAAGTAAGTCATTTAGATTCTTTTTCTATATGTTGTGTTCCTTTAGATTATAGATAATCACAGCTCTCCGCAGTTTCCTATACTTTGTAGCTCTTAGTAATGTTGGTCTTTTTAACACCCCCCCCACTTCCTATTCTGCTATCCATTCAAATAAGTTTGTCAGGTAGGTGGCCTGCTGCCTCCCACTGTCCCCTGTGTTGTCGATATGTCCTACGAGTGTCAAATTTCCCAAGCCCTCTTTTTTCATTATCCCTCCTACAAATTTTAGCTGTCATTTTCTGATTCTAAATATAAGTGTCCTTTTTTTTGTTTCCATTTTCCTTAAAACTTTCTCATTGATTAAATCAAAGTCGTCAATCCTTCATCAAAGCCTAGCACTACAAGATACTTGCTTATACTTCTGTACACTTTTTATAAACATTCAAATTTAGCCTGCTTGCATTCATTTCTAATTTCTGTTTAATGTTCTGTACCATTCCCTGGCATTGTTTGTTGCCTCATTTTCATCATCTTTTTTTTTTATCTACTTGGGTTTTCCTTGTGATGATCTCATTCACCAGTGTCACTCATGCTTCTGTCAAAGTGTTCCATTTTAAATTTATTTGTCTTATTCAAGTTATAATTTGTTTCTGTCTAGATACACATCTCTTTGCAATTTTGGTCATTCAAGAGTTTTTTGTATTAAAAGTTTAAGTGTTGCTTTGGTCATCTTTAATTTCTGTAATTTTACTCTGAGGTAGCATACAACTGGAATGTGCTTGCTCCTGCAGTCAGTACTTAGATATGTTTTACAGCATAAAACTGCATTTCCAAAACTTTTATAGATTAGATTATTCATTTAGATCACTTCATAATTATCTCCATGGCATCAAACTATCATATAAAAGCAGCAAAATGGAATGATTTCCAATCTTGAGAACTGTTTATGTTGCCTTCGTGTATCTTTGTATTTACAATAACAGAGCAGATTCTTCCCAATCAAGTGAGGATGTGCAGGTGGTGTAATGGATAGCCAATTTTGAATTCCAGTTGGGTTTGTTACACTCACTTATGCATAAATACACCTAGGCAAGGTATGAAACCATCTCCCCCATATATGGGTTAAATAGTAGGACATGCAACTGGAATAATCACAGTTATTCTAAAAAAAATAAATAAAATAAAATATTCTAACAATCCAAAATTTTTCATCTTTAAATAATCTACAAAGGGTTGATAAGCTGTAAATTTCCAATCAATCAATCCTACTCAAGATTTTGGAGAGGGGGAGGGGGAGATATTACATTACTCATGTATGTGATAACCAAAACCAGCATAGAGATTTTACAAGTCTTGGTTTTCCTAAAAACTTAATTGCCACTGAAAGTACATAAAACTCAGAGGAACAAATTTTTATTTATTATGTCATTTTGCATCAAGGACAGTTTTATTACCATCACCGTGCAATGTTATATACATCTGACTTCTCATTTCTGAGCATACCAGTCTGCTAGGGGAACTAGCCAATCCTCATTGCAGACATCTGTTCAGGCACATTTGTGTGTGTGTTCAATACCCACAGAGCTCGCCTATGGTTAAAACTACAACTATGCTGAGTAGACCTTACTCTTTCTGGGAGAGAGCACATGAACTGGCATGATCAACAGTTTGAACAAAGCCAGTACGTTCAAATTCTCAGTCACGATGACTTGCTACTTTGTGCAAACACAACTTACAACAGCTTCCAAATAGTTTTGGCTCCACAATTTTACTTGCAAGCCTTGGATCAACCTATGGTATGATTTTCAGGCATTTTCCAACAGTGCTGCATGTTGGGACCACACCACTAGACCAATAGCACCAAGAAGTCACCTCCCTAACAAATTAACCATGAAATTGAAATGCTAGTCTTATGGTCATAAAGTGAATGTTCTTACCACTCAGTCATGTGTCTATATATATAGTGAATAGAGTGATTGCTGGACGGTTGGTCCACAAAACTCGGGAGGCTGAAGGTAACACCAACTGCTAAGTAACAAACTTTATATTTGTTTTAATCATATATATATATATATATATATATATATGCGCACGTTTCATTAAATAATATAGACAAGTGTTGTCTATTTATGTAAATTTTTCGTAACGTCTGATAAGTTTAATAACATTATCATTGAACGAAGAAAGAAATTCACAATATTGATCCATATTTTTTTTAATACAATCTAAGCTTTCGGCTTACATAAGCCATTATCAAAGATATCAATTACAACATATTAAGCAATATATGGCCACGACAGTGATAATAATTCTGTCATTGTTTACATAGATGATTTCTAAGCAATGATAAACACGTGCATATAAGACCCTAGAAGCGAAAATCGCACCACATCTCATGGTGTCACACATGACTACACGAGAGTGAATTGCAGAACTATGAAGTATGGGAAGCCGTTGGTATAAACCAATGGCTTTTGTTACCAATTATATATATATATAAAATAAATTAATTGATTTAAAAATATGGTTCCATTGCTACACAGGAATTACCATGTTTCAAAAACAGAAACTAACAATTTCAAATTCAATTATATAATTAAAAGCACCAGTTCTGTTTCATTTTCAAGCAAATTTTGGAATAACTTATTTTGAAATTTACTGACTTTTAAAACCACATACATTCATAATATTTGCTTTCAAGTATACAGAGAAATCCAGGCATTTAGACAGGGGCAGTAGCATGTTCATTTTTATTAACAACTATTGTATCAATTATGAGTTACTTTCAAAAAGCGGTTAAGTTTAGGTAGGGTAGGGGGTGCATTTTTTCAACGAATTATGTCATCTGTTCAATACATGTTGTCTGTTTTTTTTTATACAACAAAGTTTTTCAGCATTTTTATCTGTTAAATTTGTACTTGTATACATAAAGATTCTTTCTAAAAGGGGTGTTTGGATTAGAATACGTTGTATTGAACTACAATTTTACAATATTATTTTTACTTTTAATTACTAATAAACTATATTTCATTTCAAAACAAATAAATGTAATAGAATTACTTAAATTATTTAAAAATTATTAAATATCAGATATAAGTATGTATATTACTATTATTTTTAAATATCAATGATAAGTATATATATTAAAGCTCTTTTTTTTTATTAAATATTATTTAAGGAAAATTTTTGACAATGTCAGCAAAGAATAGCTATTTCATTTCTTTGATTCAGTAAATTTTTATAAGCCTATTAATATATAGTTTCTCATGTATGCACAAAGGACATGGGTCATTTAATGACCTCCTGTTGAGTTTGATGTATGAGGTTCCAATGACCACAAACTAATTATCTGCATGCCTATGACAGGCATGACTTTTGAGACTGGCTCGAGAATTGCACAAAAGACCACAAACAGTACAGGAGAATGTATTGTATCCAAGTGCAGCAGGAATACTGTTAGCTGTCTTATTTTGCTTATACGTTTCATGGAGTCGACTGATATTTGCTTCTTGATGGTGTATTATTCCTGAATGGCATCTGGAACAATACTCTGATCTTTTCATAGCTACCTCTTCAAAGTTCTTGAATGGAATATTGATGCAAGAAAGGTTGCTTTTCAGTTTATCTTTATACCTGAGCCAAGGTCTACCAACATTTCTATGACCACTATATATATATATATATATATATATATATTACACACACACACGATGAGAACGACTAGAGAGACACATTGTTATGTGTTCAAACATGACTGCAATTGTGTAATATCCTTTATATATATATATATATATATATATATATATATATATATATATATATATAGAGAGAGAGAGAGAGAGATGCTCACTTCTTTCAGAACATATCTTTTCAAATAAATGATGATAAGCATCATGCTAACTCAGTAAATTAAAAGGCACAATGTAATCGCTGATTTAAAAGCAGAGTCTGGTGATTTACAGATTGCTTGCTTCCTGAAAGTCGCATAGTTAGTTATTGTTAAAGCTCATAAGGTGCTGGAGGTTGCTGAAGGCAATTCTACAGAAGTAGCCAAACATAAAATGCATGCTAATTCTAATACCATGAAAACACCCAAATTTGTATGAAAGGTGCAGAAAATTATCAATAAGAACCCCAGAAAGTCAATTAACGCCATTGTTAAGAAACTCAAGGTTTCAAGGCACTATCAGAAGAATTGTGCATGAAGACCTTCAATATAATTCACACGTGATGCAGAGAGGCCAATTCATGTCTGCAAAGACAAAAGATAACCATCTGATACATGCAAAGCACTTGTTGAGAAAGATGAAATATCTAGACACTGGAATGCTTCAGTTTTACTCTGATAAGACCCTCTTTAGTCAGGTCAGGACCAAAAGGTTAAACATAAGAATAACATATGATTATGCAAAGACCCTAAAGGATGTTTCAATGGTCATACACACACACTTCATTCCTCCAGGCTTAAGGGTTGATACTGTTGATTATAAGGTGTTGGAGAGGGTTGTGAGGTCTTGGTTAGAAGACATAAGCAAAGACTATACACCTAGCAACAAGATTCTGCACTGTCTCAGAAGGCCAAGGTGACTAAAGAATAGATGAGTTACAATTGCCATGATCATGTCATTGCAAATATATGGCCTCTTGGCTCTCCAGATTTTAATCTATTGGACTATTACGTATGGGCAATCACTATCTCCATAACACTATAAAAATTCCGAAGTCTGCAATAACTATCATAATATCCAAAATAGATAAAGATCATCTAATTTTTTGCATGTCAATGTTTCAAACCTTGCATTGGTGCAGTCACTGATGCTAATGGTAGATTCATTAAGTAGATATGTTAAAAAGAGTTTCAATTATTATTCCTGTCAATTTCTATTCAAATAAAGCTCTTCTTTCATGACTTAAAGAAACTGAGCAACCCTGCATTATATAATTTTACATACAGACAAAACAACTTCCTCACTACAAAGATGCATTCTTGTTTCGATGTGTATGCATCTTGACTGGTGAGAACCAAAAATGGTTATGAACAACTCTATTTACAAGCAAGCTGCTTATTACTTTTGGTTCTCCCCAGTCAAGATGCATGCACATCAAGACACGAATGCATCTTTGTAGTGAGTAAGTTGTTTCATCCATATGTAAAAATTATAATTATCGCTCTAATTTTGGTATCGAGCCCTCTTTTGAATTAAAGCTATGAACGTTAGAATTTACATTATTTTCATTCTCATTACTTTCATATATATATTTTACATGTGCCATTAAATTCATGTAACTAGTGAGACTGTCTCTAAATCAAGCAATAGTTAAAATGAAAAGACTATTACTAATGAATTGGAGTTTTAAACACTGAGTTAGTTTGACCCTATATCCAATTCTTATCTGATTATAATTTTGGTCATATTGAAAGAGTAGCAATTAATATATGTACATGGAAGGAAAAATAATAAGTTCTCTTATTTCTTATAAAGTAACGCTTAATACAAAATATTCAAATCTTTGATGTTCTCTAAAATTATGTTAATTGAAACTTTTCTTTGAATTAAACATTGACAGTAACGCCAAAAAAATTCTCCATCATCTTAATAATCTAGAAAGTTTACATTAATTAAAATTAAAGGCTGATTTTGCTCATTTTTGGTTATCATTATGCCTAACTTACATTACTTAGCTTGAGTGGAGCAATGACCAGGAATTACTTGGCCTAACAGCTCCACAAACTAATAGGTCATGGAAAAGAACAGATGGAAACTTTTACTTTGAGAAATTAGTAATTTCTTGAAGATTGTAAATGTGTAAAGAGATGTTGTACTCAAGTTTATGATAATACAAGACAATTTTGAATTATAAATGGTGGCTCAATAATTCAGTAAGTAAGGGGAAAAAAAAAAAAAAAAAATTTGTGATGTCCCAAAATAAATGCAAAACATCTGAAACCAAATTAGCCTCTTTTGGTAACATTGCTAAAATTATATTTCTTTTATTTTTTAAATACTAGATCATGAAAGACACAAATATGTATGTAAAAATTCAGATATAAATGAAATATCTGAAAACAAATTTTTACATCTTGCATGCCTAAGAGACACGGTGGAGTAATAGATAGCGGCTCAGATTGAGGAATCTGAGAGCAGAGTTCGAATTCCAGTCGAATCCATTACATTCACTTACGTACTAATACCCTTGGGAAAAGTATGAATCCCCTTCTTCTCCCCCTAGCTATGGGTAAATAGCAGGACAGACTAGGTTCTATAGCTTTGGATGGCAACCTACTGCGGGAAAAAAAAAAAAAAAAAAATCAGTCATATATCAAAACAAAAGACACATGATTGCCTAAGCATGTATCACACATGGCACATAACTGACTGATGCCTCCACTGGGCCTTATTACCAATTAAAACTTCACAAACCAATACTGGCTGGTAAATAATATATAAATTTAACTAAAATAAACAATGTATGCAAACATTACACTGCATCCAATGAGCTGGTATTATGATTCTGGGCCTGTCTATCAAACTTCAAAATATGCAATGAGCAGTAGACCCAGACAGCCTCGTAAACAAGGTGTCTTACAGGCTGTCAAAAATAATCTATGATATGCGGTAGTTACAAATACATCAAATCTAATGATTACATATATAGTGACAGCAAGTACACTGAAATAAAGATTTGCTACTACTGTACATGGTTGTATAACATGTTAAGCCAGTTTCTCTACCCATAAGCTGTTGAGGCAGAAGAATATCTATATTGTTACTATTGTGCTTAACAAAATAAAGAGAAGATGTAAGGAGAGTAAATGCTAAAATTTTCTAAAAAAACTCTTTCTTTTTTTAAAAAAAAAAATAAATAAAAAAAATAAAAATAAAAAAAAATAAACCGTGGTCTTCATTAAAACTAAGCAGATACTAAGGTTTATTCCCATAGCCAGGGCCAGATTTAAGCTTTAAGAGGCTCCTGAGCTAATAGAATTTTGGGGGGCCCCTTTCATTGTACTATATCAAAAATGTATATCTATATAAAAAAAAAAAAAAAAAAAAAAAAAAAAAAAGATGCATCAAAATCTAAATGTGGCCCCATCACATTTAGAAAAGCCCCTTCAACTAGAGGGGCCTAGAAACTGTAATAAATTAGTTCAAAGAAGTTTTATTAAATCTGAAAATAGACAATCTGTTTATAAATCTTTTTTTTTTTTAGTTTTATCAGTGGTCCAAGACTAGAGGACCGTTGGAGCCCCCCACCCCCGACTGATCTTGAGATCCCTAAGCTGCAGCCCATATGTAAATCTGGCACTGTGTTAATAAATATAGCAAATAAAAGTTCAAAAAGGGTTAGCCATTTAATACTTATCTATCTTCTGGAAAACTTCAGTAGTGTGCCAAGTGAGTAGAAAAAAAAAAGAAAAACATTTTAGCTTCTCTAAAAAAAAATTGTGACAACAAATTGTTGGTGTTGAAAGATGAAGGGTTTTCCAGAGACATGAATAGCAGAGCAACATTTCAGTGAAATTTTATGATTTATCACTAAATTTTATTTTAGCAAATTTGACACTATTGAAAAGAAAAAAGGAATTAATTCAAATATTATTCATAAAATAGATTTATTATTTATTTATGGTAGATACCATATATACTTGAGTAGCGTGAGGTTTTATGACCAGTTTAAAACTCATGCATTTCGGTGACCAGTTTCACTATACACATGTAAAAATTTTTACCAGAGTAGTTAAAATTTGTGCAATTCAGGGATGGTACTATACATGAAGTCAGCTTATGCACAAGCACATGTGGTAGTCACAAAGATATTCAAGAATCAATTTTACAACATGCGTTATTGGGTTTGCACCAATTAATCAGCCAGTAATTGGTCATTTATGGCCTTCATTTTTTTTTTTTGGTTGATTAAAAACGGTTTCCATATCCAGCCATCCTTCTTCATTAAATCATTTATTTCTGACTTAAGAATCATCAATTAATCTTAGACAGGAATGAATTTAGATAATTTTTCATTCAATTTCTTTTTTGCTAATCTTTATTGAGAATCATTACTGTTTATCAACCAATTAATCAGTGCAACCCTATTTGATATGAAGAGGTCTAAGCTTGCATATATTATCTGAGTGCCAATGAAAGTTTTTGGCATGAGTGTAGAGTAAAAAATAATCAATATATATCACATGCAAAATTTCTACATATAGCTACGTATCCTGCATAAAAATATCTGGTAACAAACAAGCCCTAAAGTATGGCAAATACGAAAAGTTTTGGTGCTAATTGACAAACAAATAGCTTTACCTCCCCTAGACCAGTGTTTCTCAAACATTTTGTAACCCACAACAAGAACCACATTTTGCATTGCGACCCATTTACCTATGTGTAATAAAACAAAGACAAACTGTTCACTAGGTTCATTTATTTAGCATCAACAATTTATATGTATATTTCTTATAATCTGCACGTGTTGGAATTGCATTATCAATTTCTATGAATATAAAATTATTTTTAGAAAATTCTAAAATAAAATACTTTTAAAATTCCGACACAAAGGTAAAGTAAATAATCTGCAACACGTTTGATGAACAAGATACAAAACTCAATGAGAACAGACTATAAATTATATTTAAAAAATAAAATAGCTTATTTCGGTGAAAAACTAGCAATTTATGAGTGCTGTGCAACATTTTTAGAGTTGTTTATCTGCACTTTGCTCTCAACTACGTATTTTTTATTTTTTTCTTTCTTTCTTTTTAGTCATGACCCATATCGCGACCCACTGAAGGGTCAGGACCTACAGTTTGAAAAATCCTGCCCTAGACTACATCCAATCTCAGTTAACTTACAATTTAATCAGGTTCATGAAGATCCAAAGGTAAACTGTGTAATTAAAGAATGAAAGTAGGATTCTAAATACTTGTAAAATCTACAAGCGTTTAATTCTAACTAATTACTAAAAGTCATTTGGGAACTATATAAGCTGATACAGGCTGCAGCAGAAATACCTCCCACATTACAAGAGATAGTAACACCAATGCCGCTAAAATATGTCTTCTTACCATTATGTGGGAGGTATTTCAGCTGTACCCTGTATAAATCAGCTGAGATGTTAGTAAAATCTGATGAAAATACTAACTAAGCAAGGCTTTTTTCATAGAGCAAACTCAAATAATCTGACTGAATTCAGGAATTCTTTACGTAGTCTTTACCAAGTGGTTAAATTGTTTTCATTATTCGATTACCGCAACAAATAGTTTTTTTTAGTGTTCAAAGATTATTACGTCAATAAAACTTTGTGAACTTTTGTATGAGTAAAGAAAGACTGAAGTGATAAACTGTTTTCTGGCAAAATCTTTGAACTCACTAGAATAATTAAAAAAAGAAAAAAAAAAAGATCAATTAGAATATTTTCCCCTCTATCTAAAAAAGAAAACCCTACCCTGAAAATGCCACTCTCTTTTATACTGTGTGGACATTATGGAAAATGAAAAATATGAACTTAAGAGTTCAATGTTAAAAACCTGTTTTTGTGTAAAACGAAACGAAATCGTCATCAATAAGGCACATCCTTACATCAGGTGAGCTCCTCACTTCATAGAAATTTGAAGATTTTGAGTGGAAATAATACACAGTCAAAGAACTTTACAAATTATGTTTGGTCTCTAAAAATATTTTTACTAAACAGCTAGAGTTAAAAAAAGAAAACAAAATCGTATACCGGTGTACACATAAAAACTGACACTTATTTTTTTTTCCTTTTACTTAGTGTGTGTCACTGTAGTGTAAATGTGTAGTAGTGTAGTTTAAAATATTTTTAATTAGAAAAAAAGAAAAAAGAAATTAAGGACAAAAACTTCTATTTTAAAATATGATGGACCATCAAAATTTATCAGATGAAACAACACAGACCAAAAACAAATGAAATTATTTTTAAATATTTTTTTTTGTTTTTGTAATGAAAAAAAAAAAAAAACAATTTTTTTTTTTTGTTTGTTTCACAAAGAAAGGAGTCAAGATTAATTGGTGACAGGTCAGGACAACTGTTAGTAATAATGATTTTTAGTAAAATAATAATAATAATATTAATTAAAAAGCACAACAAAATAGATTTGCAAACATCACAATGCTAAATACAGAATTTCTAATTATATAGGCCCCATGAGGTGAGAGATTTCATTTGCTCTTGTCGGGATCAGGCAAGGTGTTGTTGGTTTGTAAGAGATCTACAGTATTGTGTTATATATCCTGGCCTATCTTTTCGAAATATACATAAAAACTTGTATTTTTAGAACAACCTGTATATGTATTGCGATCGAGTGAAGAAGGGAAACTGATGTTGATGTAAAAAAACAAAAAACACCCTTTATTCAAAATCAAACAAATCTTTTTTTATAGATTTTTTTTTTCTTCTTGGTGAGTGATTTATGGTTTCATTTCAATATTCAAATACATTTTTGGAGAGTCTGTCAGTTACGATAAACAATAAATTAATTATAGATTATAGAGGAAAATAAGTACAAAAACAATTTTTAAGAAGTGGAATTGAAATATATGTAAAAAAAAACAAACAAAAAAACAAATTACTCTTCTTCCTAAAATGATTTACAGTTGTTGTACATAGACAACAATATTTTTCTAATATAGAATTCGTAGGTTTTTTTTTCTTTAAATAAACCCAGATGAAGAATATGCAATAAAAAAAATAAATCCTTATTGTTTATATAGTAATTTAACTAAGCAAGCAGACATATGCACTTAATTTTAAAAATAAGAAAATAATTTTATCCGGAGTTTTTAAAGCAGTAATTGTAAAAAAAAAAAAAAAAAAAAAAAAATTGGATAAATGAAAAATCTTTTTGCATATTGCTTATAAAAATTAATATCAAAATTAAGAAATAAAATAGCACTTTATTTTTAAATAATCCCTAAGCTTCTTACGAAACAGTTTACTAAAAAAGCTATGTCCAATATACCAATAATAATAATAAATACTATTGTAAAGTGTTAGTGTTAGTTAATTACCTGAATGGTAAGCAAAAGCAATTCTCATATGCTGAACACACGTTACTTTAAAACAGTAGAATTATTACAACACAGACAAGAAAAAGCTAGCCACATTTTTTTTAGTACAAAGAAAACGATTTAGTATACAAAATATACATAAGGGAAGAAAAAAAAGGTCTTGCAATAACGATTGATCACACCATCATTATTAATAAAACAACCACTAGCTCCAACTTAAAAATAGCAGCAATTATAAACCAAACACATTTTTACTTATTTTTTAACCCCACGTATTTTTATGTGTAAAAAAAAAAAAAGTAATCAAGGAAGGAGGGATACATTTAAAAAGTAAAATAAAAAAATACTCACCTGGACAAAAGGGAGAGGTTATTTTCAGAAGATAATATAAGGAGCTGGGTTCGTTCAATAAATGAAGGAAAAGGACTCCAGTATCATCAGACTAGACATTAAAATACGTTCGTTCCTTGTCTAAAATGTGTCTTGTTCTGTAGTGAAGTGTGTGCTACATAGCACACACTATAATTACTATAGTCGGTGAGCGGAGGAATAACTCACCCTGTGTTTGACATTAATGTTAGCTCCTTTCCCTCTCTTACTCCCTCTAACTACCACAGATGTCCATTTCCATACACAATGTATTTTTGAGCCATTATTACTACTAGTAGTAGTAGTAATACACAGAAAACAGTCTAGTCGGTGGGGAGGTATTATTATTTTTCGTGTTATTATCATAGATTTACTTACATTTTTTGTCGCCGCTTAGAAAAATGTGGATAGGAAACACGAAGTAAATAAAGAAAGAAAAAAAGACGAGATGATGATGAAGAAGAAGAAAGAAAATAATCTTTCTTTTCTATCCCCCCCCGACCATTACCCCGTTTTGGAGAGGAGACTTTTAACACAGACTAACTAGACACGTCCTGACATTGTCCCGTATGTGAGGTTGTATGTCTTCCTTTTCCCATACTTTAACTGGGAATTAAGAAAAAATATTTTAAAAAATACATTAAAAATGAAAACGAGGGGAGGTAATAAATATTTTCCTTCTAGCCTGCATTTTTCCCCCACTTGGCCTTATGAAAATAATCATCACTTAGGTCTAGCAAGTTAAGAGCGAATAATACAATACATTTTTCTTTTATGTAGGAAAACCTTTTTATTTCCTTATTACTACTACTACTGCTACCATGCATAAATGTACAATATATGAAAATAATATTTCATTGTGATGTTTTTAGTTTACCAAGTTTTATTGAACCTACACTTTTTACTAGTTTATCTCCACTAGATTGTATGGACATTTGTATTTATTTATATTACTGGAAATAACTAGAATATATGTACAGAGATAAAGGCACCATGTCAGATTTTATTATGCAAGTCAATGTTTTGACAATGTAGTGTTTGTGAAGAAAATCTTGAAAAATCTATAAGTTGGTAAATTGAATAAATTAGACACATTCAGATTATAGCAGACACAACATAATTTCTGACAAAATAAAAACCTTTTTTTATTGAAAATTATTGAGAAGATATGATATCCCCACTGAGTGGGTTAACAATTGAAAATTAAATTTAACTAACTCATAATTCATGGAGAAAGATAAAATGTGTACAGCATTTAAAACACATTAGTAAGCTAGTAATCTACAAAGTTTCAGCTTTTAATGATGTATAGTTAAGTTATTAGAAATGTTTTACTCTTCAAGTAGTACACATTCAAAAGGAGCCAAGCATTTCCATGTTAAATATTTGCATGCATTTTGTGTTTATTACTATGTCCATGGGCCAAAAATGAATAAAGGACAACATATCAAGGAGGCCTTCTGCGTGGAGCCCTAGCAGCAGTTAGGTGTAACAGTCAGAGTTGAAGTAGTAAGAGGAGTCAGAAAAAATTTTCCTGTTTCTAGTCTATTTACTGTCAGATGAAAACTGTCCTCAAAAAAAGAAATTGGACTGAAAAAGAAAACAAAATTCAATATTTGTAAATCATTGCAACCATTTCTGGATTATAAAAAAATTGGATTTACACTTCATCATATAGGACATAAATGAATGGAATCATCCGTTTTTGTAAATAAGCAGAGTTGAGAAGAGTTAGCTTTAAGTCCATTGCTAAGTGTACTTTTGTGTAGTAAACCTTCTATTTCATGACTTACCTACAAGTTTGACTTCCTTATTTATTTCTCCCTGTTATCCCAAAAACACAAGATACAATACACTTTACCTGCTTTCTTTTTTCCTTTCCTTTTTCTTTGTGGATGAGTTAAATATTTTTACATGGCCAAATTCTCATCTCCTCAACCTTTCACAGCATTAACCAGTTTTGGTAACATTTTCAGGCTATATTTATATGAGCAATATATAAAGTGAGTTTCAGTGTATAATATATAAGCTTATTGAAAATATTTGTAGTAGTTTGTTTTGAAGGTTTCAGGTTTTATTATGCAAACAAATTATGTGCAACAAAAAATATTACTTATAATTAGACTCAAAAGATAAAGGCTACTGAAACATATATTTCATTAACACAATATCCCATTTTTTTAATCATTTCACCCCAAGCAAGCTAATAAAGCCACTACGATGCAAGAGGTTACTGAGTGTGAAACAATATGAGAAAAAGAAAAACATTATTAAGGAGTAAGAACAACAAAAGAACAGGAATTAAGAAGACAGAAGATAACAATTGACATTGTATTTAAATTTTTGAAGATTGAAGTTGAATGGAAGGCCAGAAGAGAGTTCCAAAACCAAGAAGTGTGGGAGAGGAAACTGTTAGCATAGAACTTATGGTTACATCTAGCAATTTCAACTATAAGATGATGAGAACTAACTGCCAATCTAGTATTGCACTTAAATTCTTAAAGCTGAAATACCAAAAAGGAAAGCTCATCAGGACAATTATCATGAAAATATTTATAGAAAAGGAATAGGGAGGCTATGTTACAACAGTGAGAAAGTTACTGAAGCAAAGATGCCAGGTCAGGATCAATAACATTGCAGAAAGCAACAGACCTGATACACACACACACACATATATGTATATATATATATATGACAAAATAGTTTTAAGGTATGCTATATTTATGGGTTAAAGTGATAGAAAAATATAAAAGTGGACATTGAAGTTAACACCCAGAAGCAAGAGTTTGTTACATGCTTGAAATGCAATTGTCAGGTCTGATGATTGCGTTCAAGCATGAAACAGACCGTCACCTCTGGGTGTTGACTTCAATGTCCATATATATATATATATATATATATATATACCAGATATACTTGAATATTATTTTGTTACAGTGACCCCATCACATTCTATAACCTTCATCAATTTTTCATTCATTGATTTTGATAACTTTTCTACTTCCATCATTTTTTGTTGTTTCCCAGTGATCTTCTTTGTTTGAATATTGTTTCCAGTTTCATATGCATCTTTGCTAATAATGGGCCATGTTTTTGGGACTGGATTAAAACCTAGAGGGGCTTTGTGTGGATAGGTGCTTACAGTAATTAATTGTTTTAAAACTTTTTCTAGCATGGTGGGCAATAGTCAGTTTTGCAGAATGTGAAGGAGCATTGTCATCAATGAATATACCTCTAAATTAGAGCTTCTTGGTTTTGACCTATACCACTCAAGTAGCGTCTAATCTGAGAACTTTGTGTATACATATATGCATAACTATTGCCTCATTTTTATAAACAAATATATACAAATGTGAATGTGCAGGTGCTGCAATGGTTAGCAGCTTCGAATAAGAAATTAGTGAGCTGAGTTCAAATTCCAGTTGACTTACTTATTCATTTTTATGGCAATACCATTGGGAAACTCAGGTTTCAATCTCCCCAGAGCCAACCTGTGGCTCATAATGCATCTATGTTGAAGGAATTTTAGTTACTGTTTCTGGGAAAATGCACATCCACAGGCATGATCAGTTACTGAACAAAGCCAAAAACTTCAGTCATGATAAATACTGACTTCAAGCTAGCACAACCATTGTTGCCTTCCAAACAGTTTTGTCTACCCAATTTCACCCACAAGGCTCATGCCAACCTGTAGTATAATTTTCAGGCACTTTCCTGCACTTGCTGCTGCATTCTGGGATAATATCCCCAGACTGTTATCTATTATTATAATTATTATTATAATCAATTTATTATAATTATTATTATTGACAAATCTGCCATGTTGAGGGTCTCATGATCAGAATGTTAACATTCTAACCACATGGCCACACATCCATTTATAAATATATATCAATATATACATACATATATATTTATATATTCTTTTTTATCGATACAAATATTTAAGTAAATGCTTTGTTTATAATACACAGTATTAAACAACATTTACCGACCTGAATGTCCGAGAAATTGTCATAAAAAATATGCGTCCTCCGACAGGAATTGAAACTGTATCCTATAGGGAACCATCATTCATAAGTATGTATGTGAGAAAATCATGGAAAATTGTAGTTTAAAAAATAGTAAAATCGACCTTGCTAACCGAGACGCTCCACTGTGGCAAAATTGGTAAAAGCACATCAGGCTATATGACATCTTAAAATAATTGTCAGACTTTGTCCATTTCATAATGTATGACGTCATCTGTCTACATTTGTATATGCATAGAGTAGATATGAATGTACATGAGGAAATCATGGAAAATTGTAGTTTAAAAACAGTAAAATTGACCTTGCTAACTGAGACACTCCTCTGTGGCGAAATTGGTAAAAGCACGTCAGGCTATATGACGGTTCCGTATAGGATACAGGTTCGATTCCTGTCAGAGGACGCATATTTTCTATGACAATTTCTCAGACATTCAGGCCGGTAAATGTTGGTAATACTGTTTATTATAAACAGAGCATTTACTTAAATATTTGTATCTATAAAAAAAGAATCTATATACATAAAAATGTCTTAAAATAATTGTCGGACTTTGTCCATTTCATAATGTATGATACATATATATGCATATACATATATTAAAATAATAAGAAAGAACAGTAAGATTTATAATCCAGTTTTCTTAGCAGTTATTTTTATTAAAAAAAAAATAACTGTGATCGATACAAACAGTAGAGCAAAATATTATAATTATTTTCTTTTTAAAAAATATGATGGATATATACCAGGTGTAACAGCAAAATTGTCCAAATCATGTAACAGCATAATTATCCATCCCACAAAAAGTTTAATATCTAAAAACCACTAATTGAGTTTCTTTTTTTCAAGTTTTAAGACGTTTAGCCATCTTGACACCATTTTTTGTAAGAATCACTGAAAAACCCTTTGAGTTATTCAGATAAAAAGAGAGCAGGTCAAAAATTGTTTTGTATCAGATCCACTGTCTTCTCAATGGAGCAATGGTTTTGAGGAAAAATATCATTAGGCCTTCAGTAATGGTACCAACACTCATACTCTGACTTCCATCTTCAAAGACCATTCAAGAACTATCAGAGAACAGTGAATAAGTTTAAAAAAGAGGGAACAGTGGAGAGGTAAACTGGATCAGGAGGTCACAACAGGAAGAGGGATCATCATTTCAACTTAGAGCTAAGGAGATCAATTTGAAAAGATCCAACTCAATTTATAAGATGACTCCAACTCAATTCATAAGATGTTTGGCACATGAGAGAGGAGTTTGACAGTCAAAAGAGCAGTGAAAAAAACTGTATGTGAAATGTGTGAGGCACTCCAGGACAGAAAGTTAGAAGGTTAGAGAGGGTGAAGATCATCTTGAATAAGTTGGAAAATGATCATGGAATAATATATATATATATATATATATATATATATATATATATTTGAACATTATTTCACTACTTCATGAGCTTCTAGTTCTTAGCTTATAATTAATGATGAAGATGTCATTTCTTTGTATATGATCAATTTCATCATGATACTTCTGTTAAGCTTAGAGAGTAATTATACATTCCTATTGCACAAAGTAGAGTCTAATAGTGTTATAAAAGCACTAAAAAATTCCAGTAAGATATCTTTAATCATTTCTAAGATACAACCGTTCAGAGCTTAATCTAATCATTGGACAATTTTGCTGTTACACCTGGTATATATTTTATGTATGCATATTATTAGATGTTTGAGCTTGTACAATTTGTGGTCAAGGAGTTAAAGTATTAGACCTGCATTTGAATCTTACTGTCTGATTTGTCAAGGAGGTGACCTTGATAATACCAGCCTGGAGAGATTATCTTAATATGCAATACCATTAGGAAATGCTGAAAAACATGCCATGATATGAGAGAAATTGGATAGATGGACAGTAGCATGCAGAAGTGGGGGGTCAGAGTGTGTGACGTCCCTGGGCGTCCATATCAATAGGGCGTCCATATCAATAGGGCATCCATCAAAGTGTGAAATAAAAGTTTAGTTTTTTTTATTTGTTTTTTTTTTTTTAATTTAAATAAAGTGTTTATTTCATATTTCATCTCTTTTTAAAATGTCTTCCTTTCTTACATTTCTCAGGACTAGGCCCTACAGACCCCCGCCCTACTTGAGTTTTAGTTTGTTTGATTATCCAGACGTGAAACGAAGAGAAATATTGAAATCATCCAACTATTTTTCAATTATTCGAACTATGAACCCATTCTAATATTTCAATCTCGAACAATTGTTTTGAGAATATAAAATCATACACAATGTTTGATAAAAATTGACAAATGTTTAAGTTGGTTGCACTTTCAACCAGAAGCTACCCTTCTCTTTTTTATCTTTTAAATCCAGCTTCGGGAGTTAGCAGCAGAAAAACGTGAAGCCAGCCGGAAACCGACAAAAATTAACACATTTTTTTTTTTTTTTTATAAAAAAATAAACTGGATAAAACCTTGAACACAGCGTTTGAAAATGTTATTTAATAATGTATTGTAAATGTTGAATTTTTTTCAAAAAATGTCTTCTTTTTTTTTTCAATCCTTTTTTCAGAATTTATGAAAATTCGATAACGGAAGATTCGGTAATGGAAAATTTGGAAAAATAACTGAAAGTCGTGGGATCCAGATAAAACCCCACTACAACAACAAAACCAGGGATGTACTTGCAGAAGATGGGTATAGGCCTCCTTCTTACCCAATATTTTTTTTAAAGTTTTATTAACTATGGGTGAGGGGGTCTAGAGATAAAACCCCACTACAACAATATCAAGGCCATACTTTCTGGATGGGGCTAGAGAACATCTCCATACGTTTTAAATAAGTAACTAAAAAAAATCATAGGTTCCACTCCGGATAAAACGAAAACCCCACTGCAACAATTCCAACGTCGTACTTTCTGGGTGGGGGTCTAAGCCCCGATTCCAATATTTTTGAATAAGTATTTAATTTATTTAATTTTAATTACTATTGCTTTTAAGCAAATAAAAAAATTGATTTATAAGTTGAGTTCTTGTATCTTCTTTTCAAATTATTATTTTAATATAAAAAAAAAAAGTAATAATAAATTAAGTTTAAGATATTTCTTCTTTTTAAAGAAGCAAAAACTATTAGTCTCATTTCTGTTTCAAAAATATAGGGGAGGGAGCTCAGCCCCCAAATCTCCACTCCAGAGCGACCCTAAAAATCAATTTTCAATCGACTTTTATTTCATAGGTTACCTAATTTTCCTACCTTGGCAAAATTACCGAGTTTTCTGGGCACCCTTTTTTAAAAAACGGATGCCCAGAAATTCCGGATAATTGAGTACCTATTAGAAAAGTTTTTTTTAATAGGTATTCAATTATCCGGAATTTCTTTTTCTTCAACCTCTACCCATAAAAATGCCCAATAACCGAAGAAGTTACTGTAATCATAAATTTATTATTAAATTAAATATCTTTCTTATTGCATTACACATTAAGCTGGACAGTTTTTTATTTTTTTAGCGTACTCCAAATTATAACTGCCACGTATGATGATAGATTCATTTCAATTGGTTCCTCAAAAAATGGAAATAACTTATGACTCAGCTTCTTTTTTTTTTTACTCCTTTGAAGTAATTTACTAGAAATTTTAAACAACCATTTGCTGATTAACTGGAGTCGAATAATTAAATTATGACAATGTTCAACGCAAAAAAAAAAAAAAAAATGGTAACGGATTTAACATTTCACAAGGATAAAAAAAATCTCCACAAACGATCCCAAAAACTGAGCTCCATGAAATAAAAAAAGATAAATGTTATGAATGTGGTGGGATTGTTGGGAGTATTAGTCATTTAAAAGTTCTTAAAACGCAATGAAACACTTAAATGAACATTTTTTTTTTTTTTAACTCCAGTTCCAGTAGCTACGTGTCCATAAAATTTTGGTCGAAAGAACCCTGCACTCGCCACTAGGAAAAACTGTTCTTCACATATGGCAACTCAAGGCCGTATAAGAAGAACACAGGGAAAAAATTTGGAACTCATCCGACATATTCACTAGACCTTGCACCAACCGATTATTACGTTTTTTTGATCACTGCAAAACACTTTGATGGAGAAAACGTTGTTTAATGACATCTAGACTCAAGAATCTGTTAAAAACTTTTTCAAATTCAAACCTGATGAATTTTTTTACTCAAACGACGAAAAAAAAAAAAAGGTATCAAAAAGCTGCCTATATAAGGGGCAACAATTCAATTCAAATAATAGTGAATATATAAATTAATAAAATATAAAATGTAATTGTATTTTATTTTTTGAAGAATAAAGTTGATAAACAAAAACGGAAATTATTTATGATTCAGCCTAATAGGTGAATTTATGAAGCCAAACTATCACACTGAAAAAAAGTTTCAAAAAATTTGTTTCCCTGTATAAAAGTCACTGATTTTCTCAATACTAAATAATTAAGTAATTTCAATAGATTGTTTTCATTTTATTGTGTCAGTGTGTCATTATAATCTTGAATAGGAAATGACTCTTTAGTAATTGTTTTGTACTTGGTAAGATCCAGAAGGAAACATTTAATGCATGTTTTGATCCAACTTTATAAAAAAAAGAGCTTCTTAGGAATAGACTGCTACTATAAATTCTAAGCTGAATATCTATCTATCTATCTATCTCATTCTTTTCAGTATCTATCTATCTATCTATCTATCTATCTATCTATCTATCTATCACATTCTTTTCAGTATCTATCTATCTATCTATCTATCTATCACATTCTTTTCAGTATCTATCTATCTATCTATCTATCTATCTATCTATCTATCACATTCTTTTCAGCATCTATCTATCTATCTATCTATCACATTCTTTTCAGTATCTATCTATCTATCTAATTCTTTTCAGTATCTATCAATATGTCTTAGTTTCCTTGTATAAATGTTACTGATTTTCTCAATATTAAATAATTAAGTAATTTCAATAGATTGTTTTCATTTTATTGTGTCAATGTGTCATTATAATCTTGAATATGAAATGACTCTATAAAGTAATTGTTTTGTACTTAAAGAAAGGAAACATTTTATGCTTGTTTTGATCCAACTTTATATAAAAAAAGAGCTTCTTAGAAACTGACTGCTACTGTAACTGCTAAGCTGAAGATCTATCTATCTATCTATCTATCTATCTATCTATCTATCTCATTCTTTTCAATATCTATCTATCTATCACATTTTTTTCAGTATTTATCTGTCTCATTTGTTTCAGTATCTATTCATGTCATTCTATTCAGTATCTATCTATCTATCTATCTATCTATTTCAGCCAATTCAATATCTATCTATCTATCTATCTCAGCCGATTCAATATCTATCTGTCTATCTATTTCAGCCGATTCAATATCTATCTATCTATCTATCTATCTATCTATCTATCTATCTATCTATCTATCTATCTATCTATCTATCTATCTCATTCTGCTTCTATCTATCTACCTATTTATCTATTTATTTCAGCCGATTCAATATCTATCTATCTATCTATGTTTTTCCTAAGTTTCCAATTTTCAAAGTTTTATATTAGAGCTGAGGTTTTGGAGCTAGATCAGAAGTAAGATCATCTGCCAATCTCTGGTCATCTAGACTTTTGGATGTGCACTGTGGCGATTGTGCACCTGTATACTGTTGTATCATCAGTATAGATATTGCACAAATGATTGCAGATCATTTATGTAAATTAAAAAGAAAGTTGACCCAAGAAGATACCTGTTTTGATTGCTAGAGCATTGAAGGGCTGACCATTAATGCAACTACCTACCAAATTTTTTCAGAAGAAGGATTTTATTATTAAGAAGGATTTTATTATTGAAAAGACTCTTCCAGTGATTCCATAGTGACAGCGCTTGAGCGGCAATCCTTTGTACCATATTTTGTCAAAGGCCTTTGAAATATCTAGTGCTATAGTAATTGAAATGTGTTTGTTATCCAGCACTGGATCAGGCCGATCAAAATCCATACTGCTTTTTCCTCAAGAGTTTCAGGTGATCAACAACCTTCTTGTTGGTTATAGCTTCAAAGTTTTCTAATGACACTGAGGAGACTGACAGGTCTATACTGAGAGGGGGATGCGCGCTCACTCACATTCTTGAAATCCAGGCACACACTTGACATCTTCCACAAACTTGGGAAGGATTTCTCCTTTAGACAGCAGTTAGATAATTTTACTAAGAATGGGGATAGTTCTGGGTTTATGTCCTTAAGGACAACAACTGTGGGCCAGTGGTGTTCTTAGGGTCAAGACTTTTGATAAGTCTTAAGACTTCCTGGCCTGTAATAAAAACGCTACTGAGATTGTGCTCATTGAGAGAGGGTGAGTGAGAAAGGGTATGTCCAGTGTCTTCTAATGTTGATTTAAAGGCAAAGATTGAGGCAAAGAACTTCACCTTATCTGACGAGGAAGATATGTCCTCAGGGCCATTTAAAATAGTGGGCACAGATGCTTTGCTTCTATTCATAATCTGGTTGGTGATCTTCTATAACTCTTGGGATCCCAATTTGTTTGTTTGCAACCTTGACTGCTTGTACATAGCAGGCACTTTGCATTTTCAAGAACTTTCTTGTAACGACTGCGAGTTTTTCTGAATGAAGTAAGAATTACACTACACTGCTCCTTGTGATAGATGTTGAAGCAGTGGTTGCAGTGAGCTATGGCTGCAATGCATTCAGGGATGAATCAGGGCTGGCTGTTTGGTTTTTGCTGAAATTTGTGGTGTGGGGTATAAAACTCTCCATTCCAGAAAGGATCCATTCTGAGATGAGGACAGCAGTTTTGGGGGCAGCATGTTTAAAGAAGATTGAGATGGGTGCTTCCACCATGTAATATCTAAAGCTAGCAATGATAAAAAAGGCATTGCCAATTATTTACAGCTAATTTGTTTAAATAATGCACTGTTTCATGTGGCAGTAATTGTAAGTAGAATAACACACTAAAATAAGTAACCAAGTAATCGTTTTAAGTTCTCGGAATATCAGTGTCACTATATACGTATATATTATTTGTAAATTATTTCTCTTATGTATATGAGTGCTCTATTTTAAATTCTTTTAAAAGAGCTTTTTAATACACATAAAAAATAACATTTTTGTTTTATTTACCCATCCACATTCTCTTTTATGCTTAGCGATTTTTCAAAATGGGTGGCTGTTTATAAGATCTATTGTTCTTTTCACATTTTTTTAAAAGGAATGTTTCAGGTGCCAAAAGCTTGAAATAATTTAATTCTTTTTTTTTTTTAGGGGATTATTCATGTTTTTAATTTCTATAATTTATCATTTATTGTCCATGTATAAATTACAATTTCTTCTACTTTTTCTCTTTTAACTGCAATCTATGCAACTGCCATATGCACTGATGCAAGAAACAATATAAAGCATGTGAAACTTGCTGGTGCATTTGGCTGCTTCCCGCTTTAAAGGGTTAAAAGATCTTAACATGAAAGCTTTGTTGATTGGGCCAACTGCAGATAAGCAAAAACCACATTTGGCATTTCCATGAATAGAGAGATCCTATCTATATAAATATATAATCAAATAAATATGTTGTATAAGAGTCAATCAATAAGTCATTAACCTTTTGCAGTTAATAACTGAATTTTGATTTGAAATTTTCACTATGTAATGATTAATTAATAAAATTAATAATAAAGCATTGGATTAACTACAGCAACAAGAATGGAATTTGTCGACAAATAAAAAGTTATGAAAAAGAAAAAATACTTATTATATTAAGCTATGAATTTATTGAACAGTTCATGCAAACCAAATGTAGTAAGGAGTTTTACCACTGCTGTATGTGAACACTGCCTTTTGGTATCCAGTGTGCAAACAGCAGGCAAAGAACAGCTTTGAAAAAGATAGTGAAAAATAGGTTTTGCAGTGATTTTTGCAGAATAAAATTACCTGAATTTAATATGAGTGATAGCTCATATATATTTGCATGGAATTAATGGATTAATTTTTTACTCTGACATATTTTTATAATTTCCAACATGAATTTTAATGGATACCCATATTTGAGTAGAGGCTTTTAAACAGTGTTTATTTCATATTCCAGCCTGCTCAACAGATTTTTTTAGGATTAAGCTATCTTTGTTATTATTATTATATATATATATATATATATATATATACTAGCACCATGGCCCAGCATTGCCCATGCTTGATTTAAAAATCGTACGGCACATACAGCAATCGCTAACACTTGACTTAAAAAATTTTTGCCCTTCCTTGCCTTTAAAGGAGTGCCCTTTGCTGTGCTAATGTTGCTACATGCCTTACTTCTTACCTATCTCACATTGCGAATTTTTTCTAAGTTCTATACTAAACATTAAATCTGTTATGAAAAAAGAACTAAACAAAATGAAGACAAAACGATCAGCTTTAAAAAAGGACTCGTAACTGGAAAAACCGAATGAAAAAAGAACAAATACCTTTTCCCACCCAACCCAGTTCTGCGGAATCAGAATCAACGTTGAGTTTAAGCAAGCGAATGAGCCAATTGGAGTAAAGTTCCATGCAGATTTAAATTTTTCCAACTTGTGATGAATGTAGCTATCGATTTTTTTGCATGCTAGCATGCTAGTTAACATTTGTGTCAGTCAGCTGTTGGCTTTCACACTGGCCAACAGAATCTTCCTGCGTATTTGTGGCAGCCAGCTATAGGCTCTCACTCTGGCCAGTAGAAAATGGCTGCAAACTACATGAAAACTGCCATAGAAGCAGGAAAAAATCGATTATTTCCTCTATCGATGGGAGTTGGGAAATGCAAAGTCAGTTTTGGCCTTCCCACTAACTTGGAGCATGTGCATGTAAATTTTGGTGCAAATCCATCGAAAATTGCGTCCGTGCATTTGTTACACACACACACACACACACACACACACACACACACACACACACACACATATACACACATCCTGCCTTTTATAGATATATATATATATATGTGTGTGTGTGTATGTGTGCATTTGTGCATGTATGAGAGTGCTTTGTCTTGTACATCTTTATATTTATATATGTAAAATTTAAGATATAACTAAAAATATATCTGTAAAAATACAATATGTGTAAAGACAAAGGGAAAACTTATCTTAGGCAATGCATTTTGTTCACTGATTGACTATCAAATTAAATTCATAACATTCTTTTATTTAAAATATGTAACACACAAATTAATTCTGAACTCTATTCCCTTTTGTTTATTAGGTAATAAATTACATCACTTTACATCTACCATAATTTACCTAAACTTTTCAGGTAGCATGATGAATATTTATGAACATTTCTTAAATTCAAAATTTTTTTAAATCTAACATTTTTACTTTTGTTTATAAATACTTGCTTATAAAATAAAATCCTTATCTTTGTTTTGATACAGATAAGTTTTCCTTTTTTTTATATATATATATATATATATATATATATATATATATATGTACTGACAATATATATATATATATATATATATATATATATATATATATATATATATATATTAAATTCACATATATCTACATTTGATATGTAACTCAAGTTTCATTCGTCAGCCAATTTCTTCATCGAGCATGAGATAGTCCTTATATATATATTTATATATATTATATATATATATATATTTGTAATTATATATATATATATATATATATATATATATATAAATATATTCAAAAATATATATATATATATATATATATATACATTTATAATATATATATATATTTATATATATATTAATAAAACAAGAATATATATATGAAAAAGACGATGAAAAGTGTTCATTTCTGTGTTTTTTTTTAATTTTATTTGGGTTTACATTACAATTTTTTTGGCATTTTATTTTTTTATTTATTCTCAAGAAAGAAATATTTTATGAAACAGGCAGAAATCTTAACCATCTCCAACCTAACCTCAACTTCTTTAAATTTCCACACAAAAATATGAAATGATTTCTTCATTTGTAAAACCTTATATATTAAAAGATATATATATATATATATGTTAGAGAGAGAAAGAGAGAGAGGGAGAAAGGAGAGATAGAGTATATTTAGTAGTGGATATAAGAATCAACTTCATACAATCTTCATACCACTGCTTATATCTACAAACACTTTGATTGAAGATAATGACAGTTATATAAATATATATATATATATATATATATATATATAAATTTCTCAGAGTTGACCTGTAGAAAAGAAAATATTTATAAATATAAATGACAATTCAAAAACCATAATGGTTTGAAATGGAAAACTACTACAGTTTTATATTTTTATTATTTTATACAATACAAGATATATATATATATATATAAAGGAAATCAACCAACAATAAATATAATTAATAAATTTCTATTCCCATCATAACAACAAAATAAAATCCAGCATAATCATCAGATTCTATCTAAGAGCTCTAAGAATATGCAGCTTGGATTATTTACACAAAGAAGAAAAATACATTGAAAACACTTTCAAATTTCTCCAGTACCCTAATTATTTTATATTCAATTTGTAACAAAAGGCCCATAAAATATTCCAAAACAAAAAAATGGCCCCTCATAAGTAACCCAATGTATCAAAAAAATATATTACCCTACCTACCTATTCTATCACATCAGCAATCGAAACGTATCTATCTAAACTTAACATAACAGTCATTACTACTACATCCAAAACAATAAAAGTCTTAGTCAATACTAAACAAAACAATAAACTAAAACCTGAAGGAGGTGTTTAGTCTATCACTTGTAATAACTGTCACCAGTGGTGTAGCTAGTGTTTTTGCTGCCCGGGGAGATCTCAAGTTTACTGACTCTCCCCAGAAGGAATACAATATTACAATGCACATTAACTCCTTAAAGTTTACATCTATTTCTCAGAATCTAATGACCGTGTGATGCCAGGTTTTTTTCTGTGTTTCTGTTAATGTCGTATTTATAATTCCTCACTAATAAATTATGAAATCAAAGTACAATTGTGTTTATTTTTTTAAAAGTAAAACTGGGAGTATGTAAAAAAACAAAGATGTTCCTCCTTTTTTTCTAAATTGGGAAAACTTTAAAAACTTTTTACGATATTAAAAGAAAGATAAATTGTTTTTGTTTATATACCCTCTGTTTTATTTAAAAAGAAAAACAAAAAAAAGCACATTGTACTTTTAATGCATAATTTATCAGTTTTTTAATATTTATTTCAATTCTAACAAGTGAGGAGTCATGAATTAAATGCCACATTAACAGAAACATCATTTTCTTTTTCTTTTAACAATGTAAGAAAATGCAATGTCTTTTTAAGTTATTTTGTTTTATGTAGTGGAAGTTATTATTAGCAAAGTAGTAGACTAAGAATTAAAAGTCTGATAAAATTAATTTCACTTTCAAAAACTGAAATAAATGTTACCATACTTTTAATTCTTAGTCTATTTTGCTTAATAAAACTTCAATTATCTAAACATAAAAATAAAACATTGCATTGTTTTACTACTGTAAAAACTTGTAAATGGAAAAACTGAAAGAAAATACTCATTTTTGGACTTTAAATAAAGTTTCTGCACTTAAAAAAAATATATTAATTTTCAATTTTCTTTTAAATTTCCATTCGATATTTCCAGAAAAATTGGAATGCATGTGATATCCTTAAAGCATTGGAATTATTTCAATTTATTTATCTATTTTATAATTTATGAGAAGTAACGATTTTATATCCATATTAAAGCTAGGCCTATGATAAGATAAAAAAATTAATTAGCTCACTTATTTATTTCATTTTTTTATTTCATTCTTTTCACAGATATGAAAAATCAAAATCAAAAGAACTGACACTAAAGTCTGGACTTCTCCCATAGGTGTTAAAAAACTGTGGATTCACCAAACTCACTTAATCCAACACCACATTAAGGCCTTTAAAAATGTTCAAATTTTTTTCACACCTTTTGCTCACATCTTGTAAGTGGGGTTTATCCCCATCAGTGGACAGCACGTTTTGGAGACAATTTTTTTTATATTGCTGGCTGGCTAGCTGGCTAGCTTTGAGCCAGCCATATAAAAAACAAATTGGCTTCATTTGAACCCTATCTTCTTCCTTATTGCTGCTTTTTTTGAAAAGGTTATTGAAATTATGCTATTGTTATTTTCTTTTCTGAAAACTCACCGCAGACCACAAGTGCCGCCCCTGGGCAGACTGCCCCCACCCCAGCTATGTCACTGACTGTCAGAAAAAATACACAGGAGAAACCTCAAGGAATCTACATAAAAGGTTATATGAACACAAAAGGGGCATTTTACTAAATAATACATCAAATGTGTTGTTTGCTTACTGTAATGAGACTGACCACAACTTTGACATAAAAAATTTCAAAAGCAAAGTGTTACCTCTTTTTTTGAAAGATAAAGGTGAGGTCAGAATTAAAAACAGACTTGTGGGTTTGTCTGGATCAACCAATTGTGTCTGATCTATGCTAATTAGAAAGTTAAGCTCAGAGGTTGGAGGTGGGGGAGTTATATTTTCATGACATGATAAACCATAACTTAGAAAGATCATCATTGACAATTGTGGAAAACATACAAACAACAAATCTATTGTGATTGTAGACAAATATGGCATGTTCAATTTTTCAAAGAATGCTGAGGGAAGGCGGGGGGGGGGAGGATAATCAGATGTAAAGTTAATTTCAATATAAAAAAATTTTTTTTTAAATTTTGGATTCAGGAAGGAACCTGTACATAAAATTAAAAATGTGGAACATCTATATAGGATATTAATAATACTAACTGAATGGCAGTACATAGAAAGTATGATTATTACTCACAGAGGGTGGACCGTTATTTACTTATAAATTATGGCTATAAGAAATGGTACTACCTAATTCTTAAAATTTAACTACATTACTATATATCTGTTCTCTCTCTCATTTGAATATATATATATATGTGTGTGTGTGTGTGTGTGTGTGTGTGTGTGTGTGTGATTAGGAAAAAACTTTAAAATCCATTATCAGCAATAAATTTATTACTGAGAATGGATTTTAAGGTTTTTTCCTAACTATTATTATAATTTGCTCTATATCATACATTGAGTTCTCATATGGACTAAAAGTCCTCTTTGGAATAATCCCTCAGTCAGTTATGTGCCATACGTGATACACGCTTAGTGGATCATGTATCTTTTCAATACATGACTGGCGAGGCTGACTTTTTCTCACAGTAGGTTGCCATTTCTTCCTGTGATAGACCAGTTGCCATCCAAGGCTATAGAACCTAGTTTGTCCTGCTATTTACCCATATCTGGGGAGAGAAGAAGAGGATTTGTACCTTTCCCAAGGGTATTAGCACGAATCAGAAGCATTATCCATTACTTCACCATACCACCTCAGAATAATCCCTATAATTACAATTTGGTATTTTATATATATATATATATATATATATATATAATTTTTTTTTTTTTAAGCAATTCCACCCCAAGCAAGGTGGGAAGCCACTAGCATGCAAGGGGTTACAGAGAGTTGGAGTGAGAGCAAAGAGGAGTGATAGAGGAAAGGATGAAGAGACAGAGGATAAATCAGGGAATCTGAAGATGTTGATTGACATTACATTTGAACAGTTGGAGATTATAGCTATCAGGAAAACAAGAAATGAGGAGGGAGTTCCACAGGCGAGAAGTGCAAGACATGAAGCTATTGGAGTAGACGAGATGGCTACATTTAACGTTTTGACAGTGAAAGGGTGAGAGTGAGATGTCAGCCTAGTTGAATGCTTAAATTCATGAAGTCTGGGAACCAGCAAAAGCAGCTCATTGGAGCAGTTACTGTGAAAGTATTTGTAAAAAAGACAGAGGGAAGCAACAGCACGTCTGTGAGGGAGTGGCTGCAGATGAGATGCCAGATCAAGGCCAATTACATGTCTTTGGATTTTATTGAGGACCTTGAGACAAGCAGAAAGGGCTCCAGACCATTTATATGGCAGCAATACTCCATCCAAGGGCAAATGGTTGATTTGTAGATTTGAAGGATTGACTCAGGCGAGAAAAATTTCCTGGTATGGCACAGGGAGCCAACTTTCCTTGTGGTGGACAAAGCTATTGACTCAATGTATTTGTTCCATCTCAGGTCAGCAGACAGTGTGAGACAAAGCAGTCACAAAGAGGTGCTCTCATGGAGTTGAGCATCAGACATTCTAATGGGAAGCAGGGATGGTTCATGTGGTGAGTAATAGAGAGCAGTTTTGTTTTTGAGGCATTAAAGTTAACCAGCCAATTCCTGCCCCAGTCCACAACTGATTGGAGGTCCTTTTCGAGACAAAGGCCAAATTAGTTTTGTTGGCAACACTAGATTTGTTTTTGAGGCAGGAGTAATAGTAGTGTCATCAGCATAGATGCCTACTTGGGAACCTATGATATATATACGTATTTTATTGAATACAACAGACAAGGTGCTTTGATTTAATTCTTTATATAATTTCTCATCTGATCTAATAATTTTTTTCTTTTCAGATGTTAAATTATATAAAAACTGTCCGAATGTTCTTTTTTCCGAGCGCTTTCGGCTATACATTTAGCTATTTTCAAGGATGAAATATTTTAACTGTTAAATAAGAAATAGTTTGTGGCATGTATGTATTTATATAATGTTTTCATTTTTCAAACACGGTCAAGACATTGTGTTCATAGTTGATATTCTTGAGTGTTGGATTTTTTGTATTTATTAATAAGGCTTCCATTATTTTTAGCCTTTTTTTGTATGTAGATGATGATATTATATTTGTGTTGTTAACAAGTATGTTTCGAATAGAGTCTGGTAGGTCTCCATGCGTATTTAAATGAGATCTAATTGAGCTATGATCAGAAAGATGTAGAGTGAGTCTTTGTGTCAAACATGTTGTAGTGTCGCCTATATAATTATTTACGAATTTTGATTGATCAGGAATACAATTCCTTAATAAGCATTTAAACTCATAAATAATATTTGTCCTATTTAATTTTATTTATATATATATATATATATATATATATACAACGTATTCAAGAATTAGCATTACAAAATTTTTTGTTCATCTTTATTAAACAAAACAATTTGTGAATATTTTACAAAGTGAAACAAAACTAAATGTCCATAATATTATTTGATATATTATCAATTCAATATGCCCTCCTTCTGTCTCAATAACTTTCTGAAGACACTTGGTGAATGACTCAGGTAACACTTTAGGGGATTTTGTCCCATTGCCTTCAGAGACTCCAAACTTTTGTTAGGTGTAGCAATAACCCTGTTTTCTAGGACACCCCAGATGCTGTGGTCTAGAAGATTCATGTTTTTGATGGTCCTCCAAACTAACCTTCTGTTCATTTTTACTTTGGCAATATCTTTCACAGAGAGCTTTGCCTTGTACATTTCTAAACTGGTGATTCTTTTAATTAAATTTTTAGCGATTTCTTAATATCATGCCTGAAATGATAAAATATAGATTAGTTCTATTAAATAAATCATATAACATCTCAAAAAATGATAAATTTTTAAAATTAAATTAAAATTAATCTTAGTGTAATGATAAATATTGAACACCCTGTATCAATGGGTAAATTATTGCCATTTCATATTTTTAATTTCATGCATGGGTATTTTTTGATTTTGTCAACTGCACAGTATATTAGGGTCAGTTGGGCATTGTCTAGGAAAAAAGAGCACCATGATGCAATTCACTCTGCCAGATATTTGGAAACAGTATGCTGTGCTGCTTGGCATTCGTGCTGGAAGCTCCAATACGAACATTTCAGAGTGTTTGGGTGTCAATTTAAGGACAGTGCAGAGGATTTGTAAAGAGTTGGATGAATCTAATGGTGATTATGAAGGTACTGATACTCGGAAATCTCACTCTGATCATTCTGATAAGAAAAGAACTACTGAATTTGTTGGTGAGGGCCTCAGACTTGACATCAAGTGCCTTGAGGAGGTAGTGCTACCCTGGGTCAAAAGGGTGGCTGCTGGGAGACCCTATGTCTGGCAACAGGACACTGCACCATGCTAGACAAGAAGAAGAACCCGGTCATGGCTGTCAGACAATTTCAGTGACCACATCACCCTTTACATCTGTCCACCTAACTCCCCAGACTGTAACCCCTTGATTATTAAGTATGGAGCACAGATGAGCGAGAAACCAACAAAACTCCTTGTATCACCAAAGATGGACTGGACAAGGATTATAGCAGCATTCACTAACTTAAACAAAGAAACTGTCCAGAAGAGTTGCAGGAGATTCCAAAGTCATCTGGAGGTCATGGTTGAAGCCAATGGTGATTTTATTGAATAAATTTACTCTTTAGTATTTCAAGATATTTTTGCGTAATTTTGATAAATATAACTGTTAAAATGTCATTGTTATTTTTGTAGAATTTAGGTGAAAATCTATTCATTACACCCTGTATATATATATATATATATATATATATATATATATCATGGCATTTGGAGTGATCACTGTCGACGTTATGCCTCCATTTATCTTCCCACAGGGCTTCAGACTCAACACGGAGGCTTAGATCAAGTGCCCTGAGGAGGTAGTGCTGCCCTGAGTCTATCTCTGGCAACAGGATTCTGCACCATGCCACACAAGCAGGAGAATCCAGTCATGGCTATCAGACAATTTATGCAACCACATCAAACGATACATCTGGCCACCTAACTCTTCAGACTGCAACCCTTTGATTATTATATGTGGGGTGCAGTTGAGCAAGAGACCAAAAAAACTCCTTGTAACACCAGGCAAGGATTATGGCAGCATTCACCAACTTAAACAAGAAGATCGTCCAGAAGAGATTCCGAAGTCATCTGAAAGCCGTGGGTTGAATCAATTCAATGGCAATTTAATTAAATAAATTTACTCTTTAGTATTTCAAGATATTTTTGTGTAATTTTGGTAAATATAACTTTTAAAAATGTCAGTGTTATTTTTATTTTTATGTAATTTAGGTTATAATTTATTCATCACACACTGTATATATATATATATATACAGTAGCGGCCATAATATAAGGAATGGAAACAACAAAGACATAAATATGTGTATTACTTAAAAAGTAAAACATGATTAGTAATGAAATTTTTACCGAATAAAGATTATGGTGTAATGCATAAATATTATACAAAGCTACAAAAATGTACATAATAGTTTTTTTTAAATAAAGATTAAATGGAACAAAGGTAATAAACTACTGGACAAAAGTTAAGGAACGATCTTGTTAATACTTGATTGTGAACAAAATATCAACAAAATTTAATATTTGGTAAACATCCCCTTATTTTCAATGACTTCTCTGCATCCTTGACCACATGATCTAATTAATTTCTTGCAAAAATCAGTAGTAATTCCTCCCATTCGTCTTTCAATAACTCCATAGGTGATCCTGGTTTTTCGGGTTTCTTTCTGAACCTTTCTCCAATTATCTTCCAAACATTTTCTATTGGATTCAGGTCGGGGCTCTGGGCTGGCCACTTCATTAGGACGATTCCTTCTTCTTCAAATAAAGCCATAACCTTCTGAGCCTTGTGGCAAGGTGCATTTTCCTGCATGAAAATAGGAGATTCATAAAGATTATGGTGTAATCTTGGTACCACATGCTGCTGAAGAAGCCTTTTGTAAATGTCAGCATTGATATTGCCATGTACGCAGATGATAGGGCCAACTCCTGCAGATGAAATCATTCGCCACGCCATCACACTGCCGCCACCAAACTTAACAGTTTTCTTGACACATTGAGAAGACAGTCTTTCACCTGTTCTACGGCGTACGTAAGTTTTGCCCTCAGAACCAAATATAGTAAACTTGAACTTGTCACTGAAATGAACTGTATCCCATTGTGCATTAGTCAACATGTTCTCTCACATACTCCAGGCGTGCCCTTTGGTTTCGCTTTGAAATGAGAGGCTTTGAATTGTGAGGCTTTGAAGCTGGAATATGGGCATGCAATCTTGCATTTTTTAACCTGCGAGCAACCGTTTTCCTTGAGATCTTATTATAACGATTGAAAACAATGTTTTTGTTTGAGTTTGGGTTTGACCAATTCGTTAAAAAAAAACAAAAAAAAAATAATTAAGACATGCGTGTCTGTCAACCTTAAACAATAATCTGTGTCAATTTTATTTTTCAGTCTTTATGATGGTCGATACTTGATCTATATCTCTTACTGTTACATCCCCGGACAATATCGGAAATTACTGAAACTAGACTTTTTTCTTATGTTTTCAATACAAATATTCTTGAAAAGAGAGAGATTGATATTTATTTAATCTATGACATGCTGATGCTAAAAAACGCAGACGTTACATTTTTAAAGAATCAATATCCTTTATATCAACATAACCAGTATAGCAACAAAACAATTTTAAATTAAAGCTATGCCATTTACAACTTACATCGTTCATTGTTTTTGGTCCAGTGGTTGCACGTTTGAAAATTTGGTGGTGGTTATTAAAAAAAAACTTTTACCAGTGATTTTTTTTGTGGTAATTGTTGCCACTTCATACAAGAGTTTTAATTGCATGAAAGAAATTTTAATAAATTCAAAATTTTTCAAGGCCATTTTAATGTGCTACCTTTCATTCGAAAAGTATTTTTAATGCAATCCAAATATTTGTGTGACTATTTAATATATATATATATCATCTAAATATATTTTTTAATGTGTTTAAATTTTTCAATGTGTGTTTTAATGTCCTGCCAATCATTCTCAAATAATGTTATAAGGGATTCAAAATTTTTCAAAGCATTTTAATGTCCTGTTGTTCATTTCCAAAGTATGTGTGTGTAAAATTTTTCATTGTTTTTTTTTATTTTTATTTTTAATGGCATCCTTACAGTTAACAGGAAAAAAGTGGAAGTGATGAAACAAGAAATGGAGATAAGATGATGTTGAGATAAGTAAAAGAGTTTTTATTTCCCCATGATTTATAAAGTTTGATCATTTGTTCATTCCAGGATATTGTATATCAGCCGCAGGAGACTGAGAGTTTGTTCAGGTTATAACACAAAGTAGTGGTGGAGATAGACACACAGAGAAAGTCAACATGCTTGTAATTGAGTGAGATAGAAATATTCTATGAATTATCACATTGTACTAGTCAAGAGTTAGTCTCTGCTGACACTGGTTTTGCTACTGGTAGAAGGAATCACCTTGGTGTCACTACTAATGGCATGGGTGGTCTCCCATAGTATTAATCTTGCCTGACATGGGGGTCCAACACTAGTGCCAGTCAGATCTTCCTTTGTGGATAATCAGCATTGGCTTTATAGTGAGTCAGTGGCTGAGAAATGGCTGCTGCAAAAACTACATGAGCCTTTTTCTGATTGGTTAGAAAACATGTTTTATGAGACAGGTATTTTTGGAGAGTATTCATTCTGGAAGTCGGTACATGGAGCCAGAGGAAATTAAGGTCTGTTTTTCTCATATGAGCTGTGAATGTTGAAATGTGTGAAAATGAAATAAAAATCAATAAATAGAAAAATAATAATGAATAATAAAAAGAAAAAAAGAAAAAGAAATACCTTTTACCATGATGTTAAGAGTAAAGAAACTGGAAATATGATTACCCTCCCCAACGGTTTTATCCAACACCAGAACAATTAAAAATTTATCTAAAGGAAAAAACATTTTCCTGTTTTGCTCTTTTCTTTTTTTTCTATCAAGAAGAGAACTTTTTGGTAATTTGTCCTGGATTCAATTTTTAAAAAGTCAGGATTTAAATTCTTCAGAGAATTCTCTTTTTCGAATATATTTCTAATACATGGCATTTGCAATTTTCAAAAAAAGACTTTTCATTAAAATTAAAATAAATGGATAAAACACATATAATTAAATAACCAAACATATATATATATATATATATATATATATATATATATAATAATTTCATGTATTGTGAATAAGTCTTCTTTGAAATTTTGTTTTTTCCAACAATTATTTATTTTGTATGAATTTCAATTTTGGTCTAGTAGTCAAAAAAAAAAAAAATGGTTGTTGAGGGTTTGCTATGCTAAAATAAGGCTCTGACGCAAGAAACTGTATTTTTTAATAAACTCTAAAATTATTTAAATCCTTTAATAATTGATTTATTTTGAAACTGTATTTTAACTCTGATTTTTCTCTTTCTTAATGACTCTTATTTGAAGGATAAAACTGTT